>PVIC010010044.1:0-44224 GCA_004025085.1 Thryonomys swinderianus
TGTCAGTAGCTGTTTTGAACCATGCATTTATTCCAAGCATTTAACAGTAAAATAAAATAAAGGTTTCAAACCACCCAACAACACAAAGCTTGGCTTCAAAGCGAATGAGGAAAGGATCATACTTCAAACTGGAAGTAAAACTGAATGCCAATGACAGTTGGAGTTATCAACCAGACCCTGGATGCAGTGGGGATACCTCAGTTCCCATGTTCTCTGCTGGAAGCCGCAAGGCCCTGGGCTCTAAAGTCAGCCTGGAATCTAGAATTCAGTCTGTCTAACTATGATCTTATGTGATATGGGCTTGGAGAGGCAAAAGGACAAGGACCCATCTTATCACCAAGAACTAAAGCGAAAATGCAAAAAAAAAAAAAAAAAACTAACCCTCAAAGAAAATAAAACTAAACCAATAAAATGATTCCTATTCAAAGTGACCATGAAAATCTAAATTTCAAAGTTTCTGAGGAAATCACATGTAAAGAAAGCCAACAAGAGCAATGGTTAACAAAACCAGTGATTCAAACATGACTATATTTTGGATAAAGATGATAAAAAGAGCCATATGCCTGAATAGTGAAAATGCAGTGTACTAATTTCATGAGCCTTTTGAACTGCAGAATACCCATGCTACTTTGCCCCCCTTGCTCATGCATTTTGTGTTCTCCAAGGTTCTCTTCAGAATTCTTATTTTTCCATCACAACACTATAGAACAGCTTCATCAAACTGTCATTAGAATTCAACAATGTTTAGGATGAATTTTAAAGATGACACTGAAGTACATTATTTTTTCAATGGCATAGCAGAGATGAAATTAATGCTTGAAAATTCAATCTTACAACGAACTCCTCCCCTCAAAAGTTCTTCTAGCTTATTGACTTTGTCATTAACCTAGCTTATTTTTCTCTTGGAGGGCTAAGCTTCCATCTTCAATTATCTTGTGATATCTCTAGCTCTAAAGTGTACTGCTCATCACTAGCCTGCAGATATGGACTAGTAATTTAAACTAAGGATACTCTCTAGCTTTCTCTATAGAATGTATCACCTGCTCTGGAATTAGAAATGATATCTAAGTCTTTTTTTATATCTCAGGTCATAGTCAACTGCATAGAGTCCAAAAGCAAATCACGTGCTTAATTGTATGCAAGGAGATCACTAAGGCATAAACAGGCTGAGGAGATGTGAGATCTGAAGGTGATAGTAGGAATTATTCATCCATAAAGAATGTCTTTGTATGTGAAAAGTAATACCTTCACTCCAGAAAATGATTGCTGTGACCTCTTATTTGTAGGGTATCTAGAAATTGTTCACATTGAAAAAAATGTGTTAAGTATCAATCAAAGCTATATAATGAATTTTGATGTTACTGTTCCATTTTTTCTGACAAATGCATTCTTCAAGCAGGGTGCTTGTCTTCCCTCTGTCCATTTGATTTGGATGTTGATCAGACAGAAGCCTTCCTTTTTCTTCCATTGTATCGTAGCAGTCAAGAATTCCAAAATAATGAAAATGAAACCATTTTTAACATTAAAATATCTGTGATAGGACTGTGTGTGTGTGATTCCAACAGATATTAACACAATGTGAAGTAGTAAGTTCACTGCTGATAAAACGTATGTTACAAGCTCTTCCCTCGAAATACATAATAGTAAACCATTCAAAACTAATTGCAATATAAGTAAAAACAAGAAAAGTCTAAAGAAAGTTACAGATAGTATTCTATTCTTTAGAATAGACTGCCACTCATCAATGGATTAAAATATTAATAAATCAAGAGGTAGATATTTTAGACAAAAAAATAAAGACTAAGCTTCTTTTATACTGGCCTTGAATTCATGGCAATCCTTCTGCCTCTGCCTCCTGAGTGTTGGAATTATAGGCCTGCACTGCTATGCCTAGCTTTTTTTGCTCCTTTTTAATCCCCTTTGCTGTGTATCAAGATGTTGGCTTTAATCAGAGCGACTTTTATAATAGAAAATATTAAGCATTGAAAGCTGATATTTTTTCTATTTTGCTTCTCTCCAAATAAGAAAAGCATTGATGTATCTCACATCCCTAATTCTTAACATTCCTATTCCGCAGCCATATTTCTTGTGCTTTCTGGTCTCCTTTTTGATTATCATATTAATTATTCTGACTACTGCCGTATTCAGCTTCTCATTCATCTGCTACATGTACAGGGAGTCCCAGATCCCTCATTCACTTTCTTCCTGACCTTGGAGACAGTTCTTCTTGGAATCACCCACTTTTCGAGTTGAATAATGATATTTGCTTACATAAGATCTATAACTACAAATCTCCAGTGTGCACAGTGAGAGCTCAATAAATACTCCCTCTAAATATGATAATGATTTTCATTGTACACAGGACACATTTTCAAATAGCTCAGTTTTTTGGTGTGAGAAGGCGTGAGCTCTGTACTCTGGTCATGGTCCACCCTCTCACCCTCTGCAACCCATGGGCATGGATGTTGCATTCCATCCACTCTAGTGCATTCACTGTCCTAACAGGAAATCCTATTTCCTCCATAATTTTGGTTTATTACTAGATAAACATTGAGATTTTGTGGGAATTAGATCTGATATAACTATTTTTGTACTTAAAGTTTGACTAGGAAATTACTCAACTTGGAAGTTCTTCGGGAAAGAAGGAAGGAAAGAAAGAAGAAATGAAGAGGAAAGGAAGGAAAGAAAAGAGGATAGGGAAAGAAAAGAAAATAAAAAAAGAGAATGAGGAAAAGATGAAAGACAGAAGATAAGAAACCTACAAGTACAACACAGGGGTGGGGATTTGAAAGACATCAAGGCCCCTTGTATTTCCTGGTAAATATGCCTAAACCATTGAACCATTTAATCACTTCCGTCATTTGCCCTTCAGTCTTCTTAGCACACAATACCTACTTTCAGGTCTTTCAGCAGATCTCCTCTTTGAAAACTGGCTACTATTTCAAGGCCACTGCAAAACTTTTTTCCCTCTAAATTCTTCTAGTGCTTATTATTAACACTTCTACTTATTCTCTACACTTCTCTGTATTATATATTGATTTTATAGTCACTTAAATGGACATACTCATAATGCTTTTACAGAATGCTCATTTGATCACCAGTCCCTTGAAACTGTTTATGGTTCAACACCCTGCCATCATCCCAGTCAGTGTTTTGTGTATTTAGGTGAGTAGTATTTATTTTTTGTTTCATATCAAAGATGGTATTTTCTTGAGCTTTTAAAATTGAAAAACAGCACAGACTGTTTTATTTAACCATAAATTATTCTAACTAGAATTTCAAAATCATTGGCAAGGATTTAGCATTTACCTTGGAAACACAGGGTCTGAGTTTGATCTGCAGTACCGCAAAAAAACAAAACAAAACAAAACAAAAAAACACCACCACCAACAACAAAAAAAACCCAAAAACAAACAAGCAAACAAACAAAACCCAAAAACAAACAAGCAAACAAACAAAACCCAAAAAATCTAGAATCCTAATATAAAAATCACTAAACCTACTCAATTAAAATTAAATAAAGCTGTGCAAAATGCATTTGATGCATTCACCTAAATTATAAGTATAGGAGATTTATTCTAAAAGTTACTGCTCGTGAGAATTCTGGGGTGGCCACTCTGCATTTTGGTATATTTCAATACATGAGAACAGGAAAAATTTTGCTGGATGTTTTACCAAACAATCAGCTCAATAGGTTTTACACTTTCTTCTTCTAAAGAAGTCTAACTCTAACACACAGCCTTATCCCAATGAAAGGGGGTGTATTTCTAAATGAAGAGTCATTAAAAGCAGCAGGAAGGAGAGCATTGATGCACCATGTCTTAAACCATCCTTCCTTCATTTGTGCTGCTAGTGAAGTATATTTCTTAAGCCCTTGATGTGACTATATCAGCAAAATATAATAAATTAACATGAGTAATCCTTGACTTTTATTATACTGTATCTTTTCACATGAAAAGCATATAAGTAGGCATGAAATACCATGAATTTTCTACTCCTAACTGCATTATATAAAGAGCTGTCATAGGCATATGAAGTGCTTTTAATCTGAATGAACTTCATTAGCTTTGGATTTAGTTGTGCATTCAGGGTACAAGTTGAAAGGCCTACCTGTTTGCTCAGGCTTTTCTTGGAGTTTCCTGAGCAACACAGGAGGGCTATAGAGCGATAGGGTAGAGATTTTTTGAGAAATAATTATAAGAAAAAGCACTTTTGAACATTCACAGAGATATATTTAGCAGGTTGATGGATTACACTGACAACTTAGCAAAAATTGTCTTACAGGAGCTTTCAGTCTAATCATTGGGCATTTTTTTTTAATCTAGGAAATACAAGAAGCACAAGACTATACACTTTTTGTGGGAAGGATAAGAAAACTCAGTCACAACACTTGTCAAGGGCTCGTTCTGAGCCGGGTATTATTCTAACTGGTAGGTGCATCTTATTATGGAAGCCTGACAAAGGCCTTGTGAAGCATGTATAGCTATTTCCTTCAGTTTACAGTTGTCCTATAGAGGCCAGAGAGGTTAAGAACTTGCTCAAGATCACAAACTTAGGTCCAGAGTCCTTCAGATTAGAAGCCAGACAGTCTGGCTCCAGAGCACACTTCAGCCACTCTGCTCTGCAGAGAGCATGATGAACACATGAGATAAAAGGGCACTAGGGTTAAGAAGTTTACATCTTGAGGACAGGAAAATGGCTATTACCTAAAAGCCAAATACACACACCACTACTAATGTACTACGTACTTAAGGATTGCTTATAAGAAAAATACTACAGTGAAAACATAAAAGAAAAAAAGCATAAAAAAAAGCTTTTAGAAAAATAATAAAATATACCATCTATAAGACAACCACGAATGGCCCCAAAGCCTCTATTAGGATAGAGAAATTCTAGACCAGTAGGTGTGTGTGTATGTGTGTGTGTGTGTGTGTGTGTGGTGTGGCAAAATAATTTGTAAATTGATAATTAGCCAGTCATACAAATAAATAAATGTAGCACTTTTATTTCCTGGAACAAGGGAATCAAAGACCAATGGGTGTGTACACCAGGTAATAAAAATGTTAATTAGCTTGTTTCAGTCACTAATCTATAAGTAGATGATCAAAACATCATTATGTTATACATTATTTGTATACACTGAACATTTTTATTTATCAGTAAGCAAATGAGGTGATACATTAAATGTTAAGATGTTGTACTCGAGTCAAAGTCCAGAGGACACATTAAAAAATATACATATCTGTTCTGTAACTCAGTGAACCAGGACCTCTAGAATAAGATATTTTAGCAACAACATCATGGAAAGTCTCAAGCAATTCTACAACATGTATAATTTAAGTAGAAGTGAACACTGTGTGACAAAAACTTGAGCTAAGGGATGCAGAAACCATAGTCATATTAAATACATTAAACCCAAAGATACACATGAAAAAGGGAGGTAAAATAGTCTGAAGAACAGAAGTGGAAAAAGTCCACAATGTTTCTAAATAATATTGAAAGCATTTCTGTACCCAAAGTAACAAATCACATGTTATGTACTTTTAAGAAGTGCATGCATATGGGACTAGCATTCCAAAGGCTGGTGCTTGGGAAGGATTCTGTGGACGAGATGGCAATGGAGGTGTGGATGGACCACATTTCACCATACAGCGCTGTACCAAGAGGAAGAACATTGGATCAAAGCGATAGCAGAGGCAATGACCAGGAATGGCTAGGGAATGGCTTGTCTTGCATGCGGTCACTGAATTCATTTAGTCTGGTGCTGAAGTTTAAGGGCGCCACAGTGAAGAGGGAGAGGGGGACCAGGTGAGGAGTGGTAGCTGGAAGGGGTACATGTGGGAGAAATCCAAACTGTGAAGGTGTTTAACACCTTGCACCTCTGGTTGAAAGTCCAGGGAGTTCGCTAAGGTGCTGCTGGTGGAAAAAGTGGTGTTGGGACCTTATTCTATTATTTTGACATGTATGGTTTTAAAAACCTTTTCACGACGACAATTAGAGCATTGGTTAATAGTCTGTGGAAAAGATCAAATGCTAGAAAACTACTAGCTATTGTAATTGTTATTCTTTGTTAATAATAGTAGGATTAGTTTCCTTGGCTGAAATAAGAGCATCACCTGTTGTAATCAACTGTAAGTATTTGCCATGATTGAGTATGTGAGGATGACAAGCTATGAGAGCCACTAAGTGGAGTTCACTAAGGTGCTACAGCATCTACCACTAGTGAGCCAACCACTTTTGCAATGTAGAAGTCAAGAAGCTTGTTTATCAGTATTATTTTATCAGGTGAGCAATCACAAATACAAATGCTACTTTAATTAGGAAAAAACAACACGATGAAGATGTTAAGCCCTGTGATGCACAATAAAGGCAAATCCTGCTGTCTTAAGCCAGTGGGTGTTATCCTTGCATAAAAACCCTAGGATCATGCCTTTAAGTATCTAATTATTTAGAAATTAGAAAGGAATCATTTAACAAGGAACACACACACCCCATGATACAAATGACATGAGTGGTGAGTAAATTTTATTTCGAAAATAACAGTGTCAATGATCTACATATGGTATTCATGTATAATTAAAAACAAATTACAGCATCAAGAAACGTTAAACATGCTAGTAAATTAATCCCTGCAATTAAAACAAAAACTCCAAATTTTAATAGAAAACATATGCATTTCCTTCATGAAATATGGAAATGATTTCCCTCTCTCTGATTCAGTGTTTATTTAAAGGAATCAACAAAACTCAAGAAATATATGGAAAATATTTTACTGACAATAATGGTGAGAAAGAAGACCTTGAAGAACAACAACCAAAAGCAATCTTTAGCTTCACTTACTCTTCCAATTTATCACTTTGTGTAATAAACATAGTTTATGATTGAATGAATAAAAGTAATATATCATAAAGCGTTCTCTTTTTCAATAGTTTTCTGTATAATAATAAACATGAAATACCAGATGTATAACTGGAAAAAGAATAACTTGGATTTATTAAATGTTATTCCATTTCCCTTGCAATGGAAAAAGCCTCCATCCTTGTGAGCTATGTTTTTACATTAAAACAATGTTGCTTATGTTGTTATGTGAAACAAGTGCTAAACCTCAATTAATAATGATAAATAACTAAGTTGACTGTGTCAAATGATAGATGGAAATATAGCCAGGTTGTAAGTGCAGTGCTAGAGAAAATGCAACACATTCTCGAGTGTGGTTTGCTATACTCAGTGAATTTATTTCAAGGTCATTGCATTAATTTTGAAATCATTACTACTCATATGTACTTGTCTTTTTACTTAGCTGCTTACTTATTTCATACTCATTACCTTTACTTTAAAAAAAAACTGTAAGAATACAAAAAGAAAAGATCACAGGAAAATGATGAGATTGCTAGGAAAAAGTAGAGCAAATTATCAAAGACAAAACCAAATGCAAAATTAATGCAAAAGTATCCAAAATAAATTCTGAGACACTGCACTGGAAATTGACCAGAAATTCACCTCTGAGATGCCGAGGAGTCAGAAAAATGTTTAATTACTGAATTCACAGTTCAAAGAATAACAATACACCTTGAGACCTGAAGAAAATTTCCTTCTTAGATTTTCTAGTACAACGAGACCCCATGTAGTACAATGAACAAGTTAAGACAGACAAGCGGCCACTGAATTCATAGCAGATGCAGCCAACATTCTTATATTGAAGGTAAAGGCAGATTTTCCAAGATTTTGTTAAAATGAATCATTATGGCCTGCTGAGGCCAGTGTACATAGTGAACATAATGATTTGGTTTAGTTTTTTTGTGATCTGAGTTATTTTGGAGATGTCATTTGGATTATAGCAGGGCTAAAACAAACAAACAAACAAAAAACAAAACCTTAAAATACTTTACAAAATGGCTATTGATGTGTAGCCCCCAGATCAGTACTATCAATAAGTTTTTAGAACATATTAGAAATGCAAATTGTAGAGTTACAACTCTGACTTTCTAAAAATAAAAATCTCTGGGCCAGAGATTTAGCTCAGTGGTGCCAGTGCCTGCATCGCAAGCACCAGGTCCTGAGTTCGATCCCCAGTAACCACATACAATGCTGGGCGTGGAGACTCACGCCCACCAGCCATCAATACCGCATACTACAGTGCCGGGCGTGGTGGCTCACGCCTGTCATCCCAGCACTTGGGAGGCAGAGGCAGGAGGATTGCTGAGTTCAAGGCTTGCCTGGGCTACATAGTGAGCTCAGGGCCAGCTTGAACTACAAAGAGAGACCCTGTCTCAAAAGAAAAAAAAAAAAAAGAATCTCTGAGGTGTGAGGCTGCAGTACTTAGGTACTGCAGATCATTCTGGTACATGTGCAAGCTTAAGAAATATTGTTTTCCACAATTCTATCTGTACATTCCTTTTCATAAGGGGTTTTCATACATATTGAGAAACAGGAAGATTCTTCTCTGACAAAATATTCTCCAGTTGAAGACCTACCTAAGATTTCAGATTCTTTCTTTTCCTTTCAACATCTTTCCAGAATTTTTGATTTTTAACAAATTGGGAATAAAAGAGATAAAGTTGATAGAAATTTCAACCCCTTTATCACCAAATGTCAATAAATACAGACACCTCACAAATCATCTCCTAGCAGAGTTTGCAGCCCAGTGGAAAAAAACAGACTTTAGGGCAAGCTATGAAAGATGAACTAAGAAAAAGTGTTATTCCTGTGTTATTAACAGTAATGTGCAAGGTCCTATATTGTAAGTAACCTAGAATTTATTTGGTTCAAGAAAACAATTGGGAGAATCTTTTCACCAAATATTTCATTAACTTTTATCAAATAACTTCTAGTTGTCACTTTGTTTCTGCTTTCTTTTATACAAATTTGTAGATCAGTACTTATATTCAGTATTTGAGTTGGGATTTAATAGTCCAAGATCTTCATTTTACAGATGAGTAAACTGAATTCCATGTCCCTGGTGACCAAAGACTGTGAGAAGATTTAGCTTCTAGTCCTGCTTCTCTGACTACTTAAATTTAAGATAGCTGGAGGCTACATTAGAAGTAAAAGGAGATTAAGTTCCCTGAAAGTTCTATGGCAATTAAACCATTGGAAACTCAAATTTCTATAGATTATATATTCTATCATTGAGTGAATTATCTTTCTAGTAAATGGAAACCTAAAATATAGTTGTCTAACCACACTGTAATGGCAAAGATGGGAAAGGATTTTTTACCAGCAGATAAGAGCTGCATTTTTTATTATAAGTTTAAATACCAATAAAGCTCATATTGTAAAAATAATTCACCCTAAATGATTACATAATCTAAAAATGAGTATCCATGACTTTATACCAGTCAATTCAGTTGCACATTGGATAATATACTGGTGTATAGTTGAAAATGCAAATAAAAACAGGTTGATAGCAACACATTATTTTAGTGTCCCTAGTATGTAGAATATTTGGAAATGAGTGACTTGGTAAACAGAAATGGTGGGTACAGCAAAGAATTGAACTCATGAATGTGTAAGTCATTTTAGTAAACTGTTGTTGTTTTAGAAAATCTCAAGTGCTTGGTAGGGAAGGTGATGGAAGAAATGCTAAGAAAGGTGAAGGAAAACAAGCTCAGTCACTCATAGATTAAAAATATGTGTCTCCAGAGAGAATTGATTTTGTTCCTATTTGGAACAAGAAGTATCTTGCACAGAAAAACCCACTTTAAAGACCACATGTGTAGAACCATGGCAGAATTAAACATAACCAAAATGTGGTTAAGAATGCCTCACTTCAAGGGCTGGAGATTTAGCTGCAGTGGTACTGCACCTACTTTGTGAAGCATAAGGAACCAAGTTTGATCCCTGGTCCCACCAATAAATAAATAAATAAAAATTAAAAATTAGGACGCCTTACCTCAAATAAGGAAATACCATGGGATATTTTGAAGTTTCTGGTTATTCAAAATGATAAGGAATCAACCACAAATGTTCAAATATATACATATAAAATATGTATGTTTATGGAGGAATGTATATATGTATGGAGAAATTTTTCTCAAAGAATTCACATTCTAATGCTCTAAGCCCTCAGTGTAACCGTACATGGATATGAAATCCTTGGGGAATAATTAGGAATAAAATGAGGGAATGAGGAACAAAATCATGGTGTGAATTTTACCCTTAGAGAGAGAAAGAGAAGCACTTGAGGGGACACCAAGTGTGCCCTCGTGTTGTCTGGATATGAGATGAGACAAGCTTCCTCGCTGCAGCATATACCCTGCCTGGCTATGCTTCCCGCAGAGGTTCCCATATCACAGGTTTGGGGTTATATCCTGGAAGGGGCTGGTGAGACCCGGCCTCCACATTATTTTCTTTTCTTCACTTTCTGGCAGTGAGGTGGAAAGCTGCTTTGCTGTGGGTTCCTGCTGTGATGCTTTACCTCACCATGGTCGAAACAACAGGATCATTCAGTCTTGAACACGAAACTTCCGAACTGTTAGTGAAAATAAATTCTTTCTGTTTAGAAGTTGATCAGTAATGTTTTAGACTAGTAGGATGTTAATGAACATATCAACCACACTGTCATGTTAGCTCGAGATGTTCAAGCCTTCAGAATAACAAAGAAACAAATTTTCTCAAAGGCCTTCAGTCTGTGATATTTTGTTCTCCACTGTTGCTAGAGAAAAATACAGAATTTAAAAAGAAACTTTTAGTTCCTGAGACTTTTAAGACGTAATGTTCAAATAACTGATTTTTGATAATGGAAGCAATTAGCGGAAGCATGCTAGACATTTTGACAGATGTTCTTCCCATTGTGGAAGAACTAGATTTTTGGGGGTGATGGTGGTGGTGGTGGTGGTACCAGGGATTGTACTTGGGCTCTTGTGTTTCCAAGGTAGGTGCAAGATCTTGAAAAAGAGAAAAAAAAGTTTGCGCATTTTTGGCTCACATATAATTAAAAAAAAAAAAAAAACCACCATGTTCCACCATTATGACCACAGTCCTCATGTAAGCCAAACCCAAAGTGTGAGAAATAAAAAGCACTAAAGGTGGAGGTATGCCAAGGGCAGATATTAATACCAGCCTGATGGATTATAAGAGAAAGGAGGAGGTGGCTAAAACAGATGCCATGGGTTAAGCCTAGAAAGAGCTGAAATGTTTCTAGAAAGACATTCCTTATCCCTGGGTAGGAAGAGCCAACATCATCAAAATGGCTATTCTCCCTCAAGTACTCTAGAGTCAATGCAATCCCAATTAAAATCCCAATAGCATATTTCACAGATCTAGAGAAATGATCCAAAAATTGATCTGGAACCACAAGAGACCTAGAATAGCAAAAATAATTCTAGGCAACAAGAATATAGCTGGGGTATTACAATTCCAATTGGAAACTATACTACAAAGCCACTGTGATAAAACAACATGGTATTGGCAAAGTAACAGACCCAAAGATCAGTGGGACAGATTAGAAGAACCAGAAGTAACTCCAGATTTACTAAGCCAACTCTTTGTTGACAAAGGAGCTAAATATCCTCAAAGGAGGAAGGACAGCCTCTTTAACAAATAGTGCTGGAAAACCTGGACTTCAACCTGCCAAAGACTAAAACTAGACCTATCTCCTTCACCATGCCCTCAACTAAAATCAAAGTGGATTAGAGACCTAAATATTAAAACAGAGCCACTAAATCTGCTACAAAACAGGTTAGGTAGAACTCTTGAAGACACTGGCATAGGGAAAGACTTTATGAGCAAATCAAGTCATGTCATATACTATACAAGTTCTCAATGTTGAATGTGATCATGATGTGTATATTAAATGTACCTATTTCACAACAAAAAAAAGAATTAAGGTATATTATGTACACAAATTCCATATGATGAATATTATTATTATGTATATCTAAAGTACACCAGTAAATTCAACTTTGAAAGAAAAAAAAAAAGATATGTTGCTTAAACTACTGTTGTTGTGGTGAGAGACATTTCTAAAATACCCAACCCCACCCCCCAAAAAACAACCTATACAACATGAGAACTAGCAGAAGGAATGAACAACTGGGATCTCATCTTATTAAAAAGCTTCTGTACAGCAGCTTCTGTTCACCAGCAGAATGAAAGGACAACCAGACATATGAGAAAAAAATTTACCAGTTGTTTCTTAAACAAAGGGCTACTATCTAGAATATATAAAGAAGTAAACAAAATCAGCCCCACACCCATTTAAAGACCCAATTCAAAAATGGGCTTCTGAAATAAACAGACAATTTTCAGAGGAAGAAGTAAACACACTCAAAAAGCATACAAAGAAATGTGAAACATCACTTGTCATTTGAGAGATGCAGATGAAAACAACACTGAGATTCCATCTCACTCCACAAAAATGGCTGTTATCACAAAATCAAACAACAATAAATTCTGGCGAGGCTGTGGGAGAGAGGAACCCTTCTCCACTGTTGGTAGGAATGTAGACTTGTGCAACCACTGTGGAGATCAGTGTAAAGGTTCCTCAAAAAACTAGGATTAGAGGTCCCATTTGACCCTGCTATTCCCCTGCTAGGAATATACATGAAAAAATTAAAAGAATCATATCACAATGACATATGTACACCCATGTTTATAGTAGCACAGTTAGTGATAGCTAAATCTTGGAAACAACCCAAATGCCCATCAGCTGGGGGTTCTTTTTAAAATATGAAATGGAGTATTACTCTGCCATAAAGAATGATAAATTTGAGTCATTTATACTCAAATGGACATACCTCAAAGACATACTCATAAGTGAAATAAATAGGTCACAGATGTGTAAATACTGTATCTTTTCTCAGGCATGAGAAATTGAAGTTGTAAATGAGTTTTAAAATGCATGTTAGATATTGTGAAATAGAAAATATTCAAAGGGAAAAGGTGGGTAGGAGTATGTAAAGGAGGGAAAGAAAAAATTTGATGCTAAAAAAGGAACCAAATTTTATGGATTTGGATGAGGGATTGTAAAGTTGGCAAGGGAATGGGAAAAATGAAAATTAAATTGTGTCATATATTGGTACCAATTCTCAATGTCAAGTGTGATCATAACATGTATGTAAGATGTAACAATAAAATCAGTCTAAAATAAAATGCATTCTTTTTAAATTCCAGTAAAGAAACAAAATCATGGGCTCTTTGGGAAAAATATACCTTGGCTTGTATAGATTAAGATCAATTCAATATGAATTATGAATTATAGGCCAGGGTCCAAAAGAGGAGACACGATTTCTGATAGTAGAATGGCCCAGAAATACATTTAGAACATGAAACCTTCAGATATTAGATTTTGATCTACAAAATAAAGAGAATCTGTGTGTGATATGTTTGAAGAAATAACAGTATTGTGAAAAAGGTCAAACTGTAAGGCCCTTTCAAAACAATCAGATTTGAGAGTGAACCAGCAGAACATTTATTCTTTTTAAAATAAAAATAAACGCAAGTGATTTGCTATGATCTGAAGTGTCCTTCAAAATTCTTGTGTTGGACATTTCATTCCTAACATCACATTTCTGGGAGGTAAGACTTTTTGAAGATTTTTTTTTAAGGTCAAGAAGTCTCTGTTTTCATGCGTGATTAATGTCATCATAAAAAGAATTTTCAGGACTAGATTGGCTCACTTTCACTCTTCTGCATGTTGAGGACATGGAGAAGAGACCGAATGAGGCCTCAGACACCACCTCTGACACAAGACCTCTCCATCTCCAAAAATGCGAGCAACACTTTAGGTTCAGTATAAATCACACAGAGGGCAGTTGTCTGTGAGAGATGCACAGACTAAGTTAAGGTCAAACAACCAGTGAGATACAACAGTATAGAAGACTTAAGAGCTGGAGTGAATATCTGAAGAAAGTAAGCACAGTGCTACACAGACAGTAAGAATGTAAAATGCAGGGAGCAGAGAATACAAGAGGAGGCTGGTTCCTTGCCTGGGCATTGAGTGATACTGTACTAGCCTCTTCACCCTACCTGTTCCCTCTGTTTATCAAGAATATGTGCTGATTTGTGCCCTATGAATATGGCTAAGGATGGCCAGGGAGATACAAGAGGTCCTGAACTGTTCTACATGATTTCCCACGTGCTTTCCTTTCCACTTGCTTTTAAACGGGTGATGGCAGGGAACCAGGCCTGCAGACCCAATCGGCCCCTCAAGTCACTGACATAGATATCATCTAAGCAAAAAGGAGGCTTTACGATTGAATCATTGACAATGTGGAGTTGAAGTACCTAATTTTTACCTTGACTAACAGATTTGGGACTGAGGTGTTTTGAGGTAGATATGTGTTAGCATCTTAAAGGAAAGTATAAAAAGGGATGAAATAGAGAAAATTCCTCTTTGGTCTTTTTCCAAAATTGATCAAATATGTCAAATCGCAGAAGTAACAATCACAATGTATATAAGCACGTTCTAAAGAAGTCTACACCTACACATTGGACCACACTGAAGTTCACCAAAATGAAAAAATACCATCTCACAGAGAAAAACTGATCTCCTCCATATGAACACGTTGTAGAAAGCAAATTTCTAAGCAGAAACAGCTCAAAAACACAGTGCAGTATTTTTAGGATGCTGAAGGGAAGCTAATTGTCCACCTAGAAATCTATGTCTAATGCAACTATCTTCCCAGAGTAAACACAAATCATTATTCATCAAAAAATGAAAGAAAGTAGAGTTTTAACCAAAACATGATATTTTTGAGTGACAAAATAGTTCTGGAGAAAATTAGAATGGCAAATAGAAAAAATAATAGTCATGATTTCCCCTAGAAGAGAGAGAAATTAGAACATGAAAGTTGATTAAGCTCTAACAGTAATGTTCCAGCTGTTAAATCAGGGGATATCTGTGTCTCATAACTCATGTGTATGTTTCACACAATTTTTATATGTTTCAGATATTACATGAGTAAAAAATATCACTATACTCTTAGATGAGTTCAGTGTACAAAAGTGATTTTATTCTTAGGAGTCAGGTCACTGAGAAAACAGTCTATGGAAATGTATGAATAAACTAATTGAGATGGACTTCCATTAACAATTATGAATCCCTTTCACATGTAAAATACTGTATACACACAGGTGGCCATAAAAAATTAAACTTGAAATACTCTATAAAGTAACCTATTTCCTGAAGTTTAGAACAGTTCAAAAGATTGTACTTGGATGACTCAAAAACAAAGGCTCAATGGTTGTAGTGTCAAGCAGGAATAGTTATAGTCTGGCAACCATCTGAATATGTTTCCTAAATATACACATATACACGTTATGCAAATAAATTATAAAACCTCAATAATATCGTTCAACTAAAGTAAATATTGTATTGTTTACAGGGTGCTAAATAATTATGGGAAATAAGGGGAATGCAATCCTTAAATTATGCAGACTTATATCAGGTTTCTGCAAAAATCATATAAAATTTCTCATTCTAAGGTCTGCAGGGGAAATGCAGAATATTAATTTTCATGGTGTTCCTTTCCCATATTTCTGTAAGAATTATGTGTCTGGATAAGGGAGTTACTACATATACATACTAGCTAATATAGTTGAAAACATTCCATGAGTTGAATGAGAATATTTCCATCCAAAAAGTGCCAAATAACAGGTCACTTCAAGTGAATGGAGAAAGGTGTAATTATGGGTGCATTTAATACCTGTAATGAGTTCAATTTTGAAAGATTTTCATTGTTTATATGTCATATACTGGTTATAAATAAACTTTAAATGGTGTAGCACAAAGAGAACAGTAAAACTTCAAATATATATGTATATATATATATATATTCACATATATTAATGCATATTCTATATTTACTGTTGCAGTGAAATACTATATTATTCGGTAATACATGATCCTAAGTGCCAAGCAAAATACACTTGTCTAATCTGAAATTATGGATTTTTATTTTCTTTGCTGTTAAAATTATTTGGATTTAAACTAGCATTTATAGCTATCAAATCCTGATGGATGATCCGATAGAATTTAGGGGAAAAAAAAGTATTCACATACTATAAGTTAAAACATGAGTTCATGGAGAAAAAAGTCACCACTGTGTAATAAATTGAGGTGATAAAAGGCACATACATTAAAAACTCATGGAAAAACTGAAGTAATACTATTTTATGCTTTTCAGATAAATTGACATTTCACGAGCAGTGTTTTAACTTTTTAAAGTTATAAAAATAAACTCTGCAGCCATGTTGGAGCCCCCCAAAGACACTTTTTTTTTTTTAAGTTTATGTGGCAAGAGTATTTACGAGTTGGAGGCAGCAGTATCGGGGTGTGTCTCCAGTCCCAGAGACAACCTGTAACATCGACCGTGAATTTCCAGCCTCCTTAGTGCAGGCGTTTGAACTACCCGTTTTGTTGCCAGGAATATCAAATAAGCTGACGCTTCCATGTCCTTCCCTTCCACTCACTAAAAAGTCATTCCTAACCACTGCAGACTAAATGTTCAGAATGTATTGATCACAAATGATGAAAAATTAAATGATCTAATCTTGGGAACCACATTATCCATTTAAAAATTAAGTTCTTAAAACTTGACTAACTTTTAGTGCATAAATAAACATATCCTGTGAGGTTATTAAAAAGCGCAACCTTTGGAAGAGGATTGCATTACAGGGCAGTACAGTCCCACTGCAGCTCCGAAGAGGCCCGTCACTGTGGGAGCTTCCTTCCACGTGCTCGCTTGGCTCCCTCCTTCCTGCGCCTCGTGCTGTGAGCAGGTTTCCTCCCCTGGAGGGACCTCTTCTCCCTGGAGCCAGCTGGCCAATCCAAGACTGACTTCATGAGAAAATAAACCTCTCCTTTAATTTGCATGGCTAAGGATTTTGTTCTATCTAAGAGAAAGTGACTGAGTCAAATGTGTTTCCCTTCTGACAATTCAGTACTACATCTGTGTCTTATTCAGGGATGAGTATGGGGAAGGGAATACTCTTTTGACCCTAGTGTCATAAAGTTGAATCGCTTTTCTTAAAATATAATATTATAATGCTCTAATTCTCTGAACACCTGCACTCTATACATGAGTACATCCTATATCTACCTCTAATGAATCATTTTCCTGTCTCTTTACAAAAAATAAAAATAAAAACTAAGTTTTTGGAATGTTGAGACACTTCAACTCAACTATGGTTCATACATACTATACTTGAACTATGGATACACTGTATAACTGACTAAAATGTTATAACTTCACACAGATAGTGTAGTTGTCTTAGCCAGTTTTCTGTTGATAAGACGGAATGCCTGACTCTCTTAATTTAAAGCAGGGAAGATTTGTTTTGCTTTCGGTCCATGCTGGGCCAGCTCAAATGCAGAAGTGGCACGGAAAGAGCCTGAAGAGAGCTGGTCATATCTTCATGGCCAAGAATTAGAGAGAAGAGAGGAGTCAGTAGAGGGAGATACATGCTTATAGATCACACTGTTCATGATCCTTGTCCTCTGACTAGACCCCACCTCCTAAAGGCAAGTCACTTTCTAAACATATCAAACTTTAGGAGGCATTTCAGATTAAAACTACATCAGGTTACTAACTTAATGACTTGATTCCACCCATTTTTCCATGATATTTTTTCTTCATGCAAAATTCATTTTCTTTCAAAATTATCTCCATTATGGGACAAAGAATTGAATTAAACTAGCGAACTGGTAAAATGATTGTGATTCTAGTCTTGAAATAATGGATGCCCACCATTTTTTGTGCTTTGTAAAGTGAGAAGACTGTATCACATCTTCTGGGGTTACTTACAAAGTCCACCTAACAGAGTTCCCTTGGGACTGTAGAGTCGGTGCCCTTTCTGTAGGGAGCTGTCTTTACCAGCGCTAAAAGTAAACTAGGCTTTTCCTCATTCTCAGTTCAATTTCTAAAAAAAAAATCTTGCTGGGCATAAAGACACATGAGCAAACATGGTTTGCTGTTCAATTGTTCAAAACAAATTCAAGTAAATAAATGTTGGGGTAATCATTAATGCTAAAAAGATGTGAAGTTGTAGTGACTCTGCATTTGAAGTCTAGTATGTGTCATTTGTTTTATTCATGATAAACAGATCAGTTAGTTGGAAAAATCCCATCTGCTTAGATATATCTCTTATTATTTATGAGAACCATGTTTAGGAATGCAGGCGGCACATGTGCATAATTAATCCTGAAGAGAATTAGACATTGTTTGATTCACAGCTGAATGCAATTAGCATTAGGAAGTTTACATATGTTGGCAATAACACAGATTAGCGACTAAAGTGCTTGTTAAAAAATTTAACCTGAGGCTGCTAGAGCAGACCTCTCTTAATGATGCTTTAAATGTTGTTGATGAAGTAATAATCAATTTTGTTTTATAAATAGTAAATCAAGAATTTAGGTCTAATTAACAGTGCTCCAGATCACTTCAGTTACATATCAGATGTACTTGTGATGTGTACTGTGAACTTTCCTGAGTCTTGTGGGCAAACAGTTGTTTTGAGGGAGACATAATCCCTTCTAGAAAAAAAGGAACCCTTGCCCAGCTAGAGAAGAGGGCGATATCTGCCTTCGGAGCGACTTCTCTAGAGGTGTCCGGCATGAGAGCTCTTTGTCTCTACTGCTTTTTTTTCAAAAATTGAATTCTTTATTGGTACATTTTATAGATAGCTCACAATCACACTCAACACTGGGGAATTTGTACCAGTATACGACCAGAGTTAATTCTCATTTTTACCCATATCCCTACGCACTGTACAATCCCACCCCCTATATACATGTGCTTTCTTTTTCTTTTAAAATCATATTTATTCTTTCCTGTCATTACTTTCCCCCACCACTTTCCCTTTGAAGATTTCCTATTTCACTAAATCGATCATACATTCTAGAACTCATTTACATCTACAGGTTTTCATCTTTTAATTGCAGGCGAGAGAAACAATGCCCTCTCTCTCCCAGACACAGGCGTTAGCTGGCTTCACAGAGTGAAACAGACTCATCTGAGGGAAGAGAAGGAGTGAGGGGAAAGGAGGAAAATGAGGCCCAAAGTAAAATGGAGCTGTAACTGTTTGCACTACAATTTTGAGAAGTTCACCATTAATTAAAATGTTTCTGCACCACTCGCCACCGGAAGGTCAAGAAGGAGGAGAGACTGCTCGCAAGGCAGCCTGGGAGCCTTCCAGAAAGCAAGGTAGGGGTGCCTCACTCTCTAAAGGAGCGTTTCCCGCCCCCACACCCGGCAGGGCCAGGAGGGTGCAGCCAGGAGTACTCTCACATGACATGGCTCCCACAACCCTCGTTTGTGGCTCTGGCTTTTCCTGTGCTCCATTATAAAGTAGTAGTGTCTGTTTTCAAGATGAACAGGAATACAGACACAATTATTTCGGGATATACCATATTTTCAGAGTCAAACTCTTACTTTTTTTCCTGGCTTAGCATCTTTCACAAAGATGGCTCAATTACTAACGTTGCTTTAGGTACATAAAATAGTGGCAATAATATCTGAGATTCAATTTTCTTCCTTTATTATATTGAACAGTGTTAGTTATTAAGCCCAAAGTAATAAATATCATTAGATATTAAATTACTATAAATTTCTCTTCAGTGCCAGGTATGATGATGGTAGGGGTGAGAAAGAAGTAAAATACAACGGGAAGAAAAGTAAAGTGCTACCGAAGGCTACGTACCAAGAGCATACTTTCACTTGAAATGGGAGAACGCTAGCTTCCAATGCCAGCTTCCTCTGCGGTTTAACTGAGACGTGGGTCTGAAATTACATTACACACAAACAATCGGCATCAGAGTGGCTCTTCAGGGAGACAGGCAATGACAGCTAACAGAGGCACAGCGTAAGCTCTGAACGGGCGAAGGTTGCACACTGATTTGTTTTCTTGTTGGTCTCCTGCTGGCTCCCCGGGTTAAGATCCGGGACTAGCACGTGGCATCGCTTGGCAGCTACTTGTTGAACAAAGATGAAACCAGCCCAGGTCCCAGCAGTCTGGCCTGCCGCCTGTTTGCTGTGTTCTGCGGAGACCATTTTTGTATTTGTTAGGGCCAGAAAATAATCGGAAGAAGAATATAACACGATGACATCTGAAATTAGAGAAAACTCTAATGCTAATGTGTATAAATAAAGTGTTACTAGGGTACATCACTCCTCGAGTTTCCGTCTCTGCCTGGCCTCTCACTGTCAGAGTTGAGCGGTTCTGGCACGGACTCCCGGCGGTCCGCGGCAGGCCGGCTCCGCGTGGCCTTCCCTCATTGGTCCTTCCCCGCGTCTGCCCCGTTCCTCAGGCCCCTCGACCACGAACCTCGTTCATCACCGCTGGAAACAGCTGCTGTTGCAGTACCTGAGCCCTATGGGAAAGCTCCCCCGACTCCCTACAGTTGTCCCTTGACCCACATCAAATTAAATTAATTTTGGCTCTCCTGATAGAAATGCATAAGCTAAATTGTATATATTAAGTCTTAATGATAATACGTCCTTGTATATGATCCAATTTGGTACAACTTTAATCCATTTGGCATCTATCCAAGAAAGCCTATCAGGCAAAGAAAGTACCAGCTGAGTTTCATTATAAAAATACTTTATGTGTATATGGCCCTCAGATGTGAACTTGTGGTGTATTAGGTTTTTAATTAAATGTTATCAGTGTGAAAGATCCCCTTCACATTTCTATCTACATCTGCCAGCTGTTTTCACTTGTCCACTAGTAACTCGTTCCTACAATAGAATCAGCCAGTGGACACCGAGAGAGAGGGAGCAAGCCCCGGCTGAGAGTAGCCAAGACCACGGCCATGGTGCCAATGAAGCAGCGGTTCTACTGTGGTTAACCTGGACCCGAGTGTAGCTGCTGACAGAAGTCAGGAGGTAGCTTTCAAAGGAAAGGATTACACGGATGCCCAGAGAGAGCAGATGTCTTACTTCGGCTGCTCTGACTCCCCCATCCTCTCTTAACAGCAGAGCCTACCGGAATAAGGGTTATTTTTTTCTGTATGGAAATAAATACGTAAAGCATCCCAATATCATAAGCTCACTGGTCTCTAAACACCATGAGGAAAGGGTCTAGATTCATTGTGTTCAATCATGTGTGCATCCCCGCCAGCATCTGCCTGAAGCATCCAGTCCACACACTTTTTCTTGAGTAAACATGTATATTCCATTCAGCCATTTCTATAGCTGGGTTCCCTTAGATCTCCTGTATTTTTTTTTTTTTGAGACAGGATCTCACTTTGTAGTTCAGGCTGGCCCTCAGCTCACTATGTAGTCCAGGCTGGCCTTCAGCTCACTATGTAGTCCAGGCAAGCCTCAAACTTAGCAATCCTCCTGCCTCTGCCTCCTGAGTGCTGGGATTACAGGCATGAACCACCACACCCGCCACTGTGGTATGTGGTATTGATTGCTGGTGGGCATGAGTCACCACACCCAGCATTGTAAATGGTTACTAGGAATCGAAATCAGGACCTTGCACTTGCAAGGCAGGCACCAGAACCACTGAGCTAAATCTCTGGCCCAGATCTCCTGTATTTTAAATTCTGGGCTATCTGTATTTCATTTGTAGATACTTTGAAGTCTTCCTGAGTGCAGAGATAGATGCAAACTTGTAAGAAAAGTTCTTTCCAAAAGAATGTGATCAGGAAGAGGATAATTGTTGAAAACAATTTAGGTAGAAAAGTAAGACTTCAAGATGATTAATATTTTGTCTTTAAGAAATACACCCTAAGCATGAAAAATTATGGGTGTAATGTCTCACTCAGAATGGATAAGAACTGGCTAAAATTGCTTTGTTATTTATCTGCATGGAGAACTAAAATATTCATATTTAAAATTTTACTGATTTTCATTAGAGTGTAGTACTATCCTAAATTTTTATCAAAAAAGGACAAAAATTGAACCTTATTACCTATTAGCCACTGATTCATCACCCTTTAATGTTTCATTCAAATTAGTAAGAGATCAATCTTCTCTAAGAACACAAAACAGAAGGAAAAACATAGGACTGCAGAATATTTGGAAGAGCTAGACCAAATAAAATTTCCGCAGCACTGTCAACAAGCCAAATCTACACCCGAGGCAAAAGCAACAGGCTCCTAAAAAGAGGTGCTAAAACTTGGATAAAGAGAGCTTGTTTTAGAGAGTACTAAGTCCCTTACACTGTTTTTATTCCTCTTCTGATTTTTGGTCATATACGCAGACATGTACATGCAATCACATACATATACACACACACATGCATACCACCCCCACACAGAATTTTATCAGGGAAAAGTTAATCTGACTAGACATTTTTTCCACCTTCATAGCTTCATATGTCCATGTGTGTAAATCACGACCAGTAGGAAGGGTAGAGGTAATATTTACAGTGTTTCTGTCTTGCCCCCACCAACCTGCTTACGTTCTATTATTTCTCTTCTCTCCTTCCTGTGGGCAAGAATAAGGGTGTGATGCTGGCTTCTCAGTGCAGCATTAGTGAGCTTGGACTGCCAAACAAAGCACCCCAGTCTGGGTGGCTTAAACACAGAATTTCTCCCAATTCTTTAAGTTAGAAATTCAAAGTTTCTTAGCAGGTTTTGCTTGTCCTGCTGCCTCTGTTCTGTCTTACACAGGGCCAGTTTTTGCTGTGCTCTAATATATCTCTCCTCAAGGCATGCAGAAAGGGAGAAAGAGCTCTGATGTTTCCTCCTCTTCTTAGAAAAACACCACTTTCAGAGATTTAGGGCCCACACTTATGACCTCATTTCACTTTTATTCCTTCCTGTGGGCCTATCTTCAAATACATTTGCATTGGTGAATTTTATGGAGACCAATTCAGTCCATGGCTGAGTCCATATCAGTGAGCATGAGGCTGACAGATATCTGGCAGGACCCATCCTTGACTACCTCCTATCTGTATTGTAGTAACCACTGACTTCCTGTCTGTGCTTGTTGCAGTAGCTGCACCCTAATGAATAAGGTGTCAGAGATCCCGAAGGAACCTTCCCTTACTTTGGAACTGTGCTCAGATCAGTCTCTCTAAGAAGAAAACATGACCAGTCACCAATCTTCCCATTTGAATTTGTTCTCAAATATTCTCTGTCTCATCTTTTATATAACAACTCACCTTTTGAAGCCACATGAACTTTGGTGCTAATCATTAGTGGAAAGAATACTTAAGGTGTAAATTTGATATTGACTTAATTGTATTTCTTGTCAAGCCCACATTAGCAGCTTGAAAAATAATGCTCATTTTGTTAATTATGTAACTCTATAAAAACAAAATTCTTTACCATGAAATCAGAATACTGCAAGTCCGTGTTGCCACCTTGAAAGATAATGCTCATTTCCTTAAATATATACGTCTGTAAAAATAAAACTCTTTGCTTGAGATGCAGATGAAAACAACACTGAGATTCCATCTCACTCCACAAAGAATGGCTGCTATTACAAAATCAACCAACAATAAATGCTGGCGAGGCTGTGGGGAGAACGGAGCCCTTCTCCACTGCTGCTGGGATTGTGACTTGTGCAACCACTGTGGAGATCTGTGTGCAGATTCCTCAGAAAACTAGGACCAGAGGTCCCATTCGACCCTGCTATCCCCCTGCTAGGAATATACCCAAAGGAATTTTAAAAAGCACATTGGAAAGACAGATGTACACCTCCGTTCATAGCAGCTCAGTTCGTGATAGCCCAATCTTGGAAACAACCCAAATGCCCATCAATTAGAGACTGGATAAAGAAGATTTTTTTAAATGGAGTATTACTCTGCCATAAAGAATGACAAGACTGATTCATTTATATGCAAATGGAGACACCTGGAGGACACACTAATAAGTGAAATAAATAGAACACAGATATGCAAATACCGGATCTTTTCTTTGATATAAGTACCTATAGAAGTAAAGGAGCTCTAGAATATATGATAGTTTCTGTAAATATCCAAAAGGAATTTGGTATGGGAGCATAATGAGGGGAAGGAATAAGTATGATTTGGAAAAAAACTAAAAGAGTATGTATATAGGGGTGGGGAGGGGGTGGGTGGGCAGGGATGTGCGTGAAAATGAGAACTGACCTGTGTCACATATTGGTACAAATTCCCCAATGTTTTGTGTGAGTGTGAGCTGTGTATATAATGTACCAATAAAGTTTACTGAATAATGAAAAAAATAAAAAAATAAAACTCTTTGCCATGAAATTAAAATATTTCACAATACTTCCTTCTTCAGAATATTTAGCAAATAAAAGTGATCTTGAGTTGCTTCTGGAGGTAATAGAATGTTCTATAACTAGATTATGTGAACCTTTTATGTGACGATTGGGTGACCGTGGACATACTGAACACAACTGAACGCTATACTTGAAATTCACTGGTGAATCATGAGCTATGTGAATTATATCTCAATAAAGTTGCTAGAAAGAGTGGGGAAAGGAGAAAGCACATGGTCAAATACTTTGAGAAATCCTGTAACTATTCACTCTTGGAGACTTCATAAAGGTTATAGGATGTCCACCTTAAAATATGATTTATTTTATCTAACTATATAATATTAACTATCCAAGGTCCCCGTGGCCTGTTTAAAATGGAGTCACTTCACACCTTAACCTTCTGCAGGAAATGTGTTGCCCAGCCTAAGTAACTGAACTCTGAGCTTCTGCAGTTCTGCTGCAGACGAGAAGGGGCATCAGAGCTTCATAAACACCAGGGAGAGGGACACAGGGCTCTCCCAGCAGTTTGTCAGGGCCATTGGCGGGGTGTTTTCCATCATTTGCTTCAAGTGCTCCAAGCACGTAGGATGTGAGCACTTGGTTTGGCGTCCCCGATGCCTCTTGCCTCCGCGCTGCCTTCTGCACGTGGAAGAGAAGGAAAGTCCTTATCACAGTTTCCACTCTCCCGTCCGGTGGCTGCTTCTTGCGGCAGAAGAGACTGAGGAACCTAGAATTTAGTCTTCTCTGGAGAGATTTTGAATGAGAAAAATACAGAGGTTGCTAATGGATTTTGACTGCAATTCAGCCCTCCAGTAAAGACGTGTGTATGTGTGTGTGTGTGTGTGTGTGTGTGTGTGTGTGTGTGTGTGTCTTTGTCCACTCTGTGTCCCACCTCACTTATTCCTGCAGGATGTAGTTCCCAAGTCCCATGCCTGCAGCATCCTGAAATGGACTGCAGGGGATACAAAGCCTCAGCACTGGATTCTACATTTCTGTTTCAAAAATGATACGCTGACAAATGTGTCATTTTTCCTAAAACCACCCCAACCACCCTCCCTCTGAAACATTTCCAAATTTATCATCAGATGAAGTAATGACAGTGTTGATCATCAAGTAGGATTATACACAGGCAAAGTCACAAGACATGTTTCATACTGTACAGAATGAGTGGCACGAGGTACACACTCTCTCTCACAAACACACATACTCTAGCTATAAAATCCACGTTATTCCCCAGTTTGGGTTAGGTTCTAGGACACAAAATTCAGGACAAAAAGATAGGATTGGGTAAACAAGTTGGAATTTGAAAGAAGAAAAGCTAGGGTGCTACAGCATTATAATTGTATTTCGGGGTAGATGTGAGAAAGCCAGTTGGAGTGGGCCTCTCGGCTTTTGCTCTAGTACACATTCTGGCACCAAGTGTTTGCCCAGTGAGCCTGCTGGACCAGGCAGGAGACTGAAAAACAAAGCAATTTCACTCTCAGCATACCCCAGTCAGAGGCCACCAGCTTGAAGTGGGACATGAACAAAGACACAGCAGACACTTGAAGACAGACAGCTGCCTCTGAACCTACATCATCTGTTCTCTGCCATCTTTGCACTGTTAGCACACACACATATACACTCGCTCACAAACACACACAATTAACTGGTCCCTCTTCAAATTACTGTGGATCTGACATATATGAAAGAATGAGATGCATCGTATCTTTAGGACGGACCCGGGGTGATGTAGTGGTGGAGACTGGTAGTGTTGTGATTTGAGTTCTTTTACTGAGTAGCCAATTTACTTTAATCTACGTGTGTATTGCTTGTTAAAACTCTAAAGTGTTGGTGAAAGTTGGGTTGGAGGGATCTTAGAAATTCCGTAATTTCTACATGTTCACTTCACCCTCCAACTGTCCCCTTTGACCTCCTCAGGGTGTGGAGAAGAGAGGATGGAGAGTTTGCTCTGTTGCCTCTGGCTGTGGACAGCTACAGCTTGCTCTTGGCTAACAACTACAAGGGCCTTCACTTAAACCTCCCTTCTTTCCAAGTCTTTAATAGTTCTCATTGAGGTTTTTCAGTTGACATAAATAACCATTTCACGTTTTTCGCTGTGCGATTATTTGAAATGCTATTTCTAAGAAAAAATTTAACTTAACTTCAAGTGGTTTTACTCTATGAGCTTTCAAGGGTCCAAAGAAATATATTTCCCAAATTCAAAAAGACTAGTGATTACTTCCGAGAACTTAGGCTAAACTAGGTAGCTCCAGAAAATGGGATAAAATAAAACACGTAGGTTTTGCTGGTCAGAACAAAAAAAGATTTGTCATGATAATTATAATTTAGTGAGTCTATTGTGAGGCTCCTGGAGAGGGAGGAAAATCCTACTGCTTGTAAGGGACAATAGAAACAAGAGCCATACGCAGCATGGGACTTTATAAGGGAAAAAGTCACTCAAAAAGCTCTCAAGGCCTCTTTTCTTCATCAAAATTACAAAATTAGCAGATAAAGAAAAAGTATTTAGTTTAATGCACCTGGTCAGCTATAAAGCTTTCAGTAAAGTTTTACATCAAACTGAAATTCAAATATCTTATGAGAAAGGGAGTAAAACTTTTGAGACAGCTGAAACCTTTTGCCCAGTAAAGTGCCCACTAGGGCTTTAGATGTGTAACATCAGGCACAGAACATGCAACCAAGCTTGCTGAGGCACTGAAGCAGTCTGTAAGCGTCTATGCAGGCGCCCACCGCATCACTTCCGGCTGCTTCTCCCCCAGCGGCCTTCCCCTCACAGGCTGAAGCTCCATTTTCTGAGAAAACAAAACAAAACTAGAAATATTGGCGTCCAGCCAGCAGGCATATAGGAGGACAAAGGTGAGGTCAGTGGAAGCCTGGTGAACTGCCCAACCCCCTCCTGCAGGCCTTGAGTGCCACAGAGACACTTCCAACCTCTCTCCTTCCACCCACCCCAAAGATGGAGAGAATTTTTCTGACTAAGAGATGGAGGGCTGGGGAGAGAAGGGGCTGAGTGAAGCAGATGTGCTATGTACACGTTCCAACTCCCCATAATGAATGTCATCATTAGGCACTACCAACGTATACTAATAAAAATTAAAATTAAACAGAGGAGCTTCAGTAAAAAGACCTGTAGACTCGCATCATAAATAGCCTATTTCAAGAAATCTCAAATAAACAGCCATTAGTAACAGGTCTGTCACGTACAAAGAGATGTCAAACAGTGTTGTGAGTACTGTGTTTTAATCTTTAATTTCTCTTCGCTTTCAATATAGATGAGTAATCCTCAATGTCTGGGGAAAGTTTCCAAAATATAACACAGATCAAAATAAATGAAAATAATAAACTAGGAGAAAGCAGTCAATGCAGGACAAAAATAAAACTTCTTCAAGGGTTATGAAAAGTGACATACTAATTGATGAGAAAAGACATTGGAGCTATAAGAAATGGGATGTTGTTAGAAGAAAATAAGAATGAGAAAGGGAGAGAGAGATTCTGGAAGTTTGGAAATAGTGTCAAGGAATGTTCTGAAATAGAAAAAAAAGAACACCATAAAAATGATAAAATGGAGAATACATTTAAGATATACAAACTCCAATAATTAAAAAAAAAGAAGCAATGACAAAATTATCTAAAGCCAATTTAGGAGCATCTTGTAGAACTGAAGCGCTCGTGTCTCCAAACAGAAAGAGGCACCGAGTGTCCTGCGCAGGGGAGACAGACCCTTAGCAATGCAGCTTGTCAGAAACTTTTGGGAAAGTGGAGGTTTAAAAGATCCAAAGAAACTCTTTTATTGTTTTTAAATTGTGTTATTGCACGTTTCTGATGGACAGTGATTACATTCAGCTTGGCAGGCGGAGACACACGCACGGCACATCTGGATCTTTTTATCCCTCTCAACAACCCCGGTCCTTTGCATCATTACAGCGTCTACTTCCGTTTCTTATCACATCTCCTTTATTTTGCTCTTTATTCATGGTTTATGTTTCTCATATTAGAAAAACCATGTGATATTTAACCTTCTGTGTATGACTTATTTTACTTAGCATTTATGAATGGATCTGGAGAGCTAAGAACTTCTTTTTTATTGTGATATAGGTACATTTTATATACACATCATGATCACACTCCACATTGAGAATTTGTACCAGTGTATGACACAACTTAATTCTCATTTTTCCCATTCCCCTACCCACCCTACAACTGCATACTCTCTGTATACATGAGTTTGTTTCTCTTATTTATTTTATTTTTTTTTACAATCACAATTTTTTCTTCCCCTCTAACAGTAAAAAACAAATCATGGAGAAATATTAAGAATAAAATCTGAAATTCAAAATACTGAGTTCCAGAAGATTATGCCTCAGTGTCCCAAAGGTTCATTATCAAGTGACATGTATGTGTGTGTGTGCGCACACGCGCATGTGTGTGTGTGTGTGTGTGTGTGGTACTGTGTGGAACTCAGACTCTTGTGCTTGCAAGACAGGCACAGTACCACTTGAGCTAAATCTCTGGCCCTTACATCAAGTGATTTTTAAGTCATCAATGTTATATGGAGGCAGAATGAATATAGCTCAGGTATTCAGAGGTCTAAAGTGGATGAGTGTCTGTTTTATCCACTGTTTCTTGGAAAGAAATGCTTAAGAATACAAGAAGAAAAAATAGACGGACCCGAGACTCTAGAGAGCAGCAAGATTCGTGTTGTCAGCTACATCAAGAGAAAGTAAAGATCAGAGCAAGAATGGGCAGCTAGAACAGAGACTGCCCACAACTTCTGAAAATTTAGAAAGGATGCTTACAGAGCTTTGCTGTATTTTGGGAGTACTTATTTAATAAATTTATTTTAAATGTGGCATGTATAAAATGTAAGTGAAAGTTCTTATAGAGAAGCAAAGGAGAACTTTTATATCCCCAGTTGCCCTTTTTCATTTTTATAATTCCTAGCCATGGGGCTTGCTGAGTTATTCAGAGTGGGCCTAAAATTCGAATCCTTCCACCTGAGCTTTCCAGGATGCCGGGACAGACAGTTTCTCATCCATCCCCTTGAGATCAATTGTTTATTCAGAGTAGAATGGCGAATGCTTTAATAAGGAAAGTTGTATTCTGATATAAGCTTTTAAGTAATACACATATGCATTATTTTCTGAAAAGTTGAAGTTAATAATAAATACTAGTAGGAAGAAGTCACTTGACAAGATTATACTGAATGATTTCCAACTCAGGTAAATTAATTAGATGGGCTAAACTGTGATCCTTATCATTTGACTCCTTATTCTTTTCTTATTTCTGGGATTGGCCATTAATTAGAGCCACCTGGAGCAATGTGGACTCATCTGAAGTTACAATAGGCACATAGATTAAGTCACAATTTGTAAAGTGTTCATTATAAATATGATGTCATTTTATTAGTTATACATACAAAATGTTATTATGTTTAACTTGGTTTTCTCAAGTGGTTTTGTTTGGCACATATGGAAATACAAACCTCACTTACTGATTAAAACAACATAAAATCCCTGAAGGAATTAGCAGAGTATATTTTTCACCTAAAACTTCATGTCTTTCCATTTTAATAGCATCACATCTCTAACCAAGACTTTCTTCTTCACATTTCTTCCTCATTTTTGATTCCCATTAATTAGGCCCGAATGGTAGCTCTAAATTTTTTACAGAGTCTCAGATTCTTTGGGGCCTCACATAGCTACCATGCAGAGCTGACGCTAAAATAGAGCAGCTGGTGTTGGTGCAGGGCCTGAGGCCGTGCCCCAGTTACTACAAACAGAGAGGCGCCACTGCACCCGCGTCCCCAGCAAGACAAGCTTCTCAGAACGAACCAGTCGAATGTGCACTAGCAGGTAAGACATTCAGGATGGACTGATGTCTGCAGGGGTCAAAGGATACATTGTCCCTCATCCTTGATCTCTGGTCAAAAGTCAGAATTTTCACCAAGAATTACATGCTGGGATATAGAAGTAGTACATAATTAGCTTGTCTATTCATGTAAATAAGAGCAGAAAATAAAATTGTTTATTTGGCAGGGAGCATAAAATGATTACCAAGATTTAAATAAAAAAAAAGAAAGGAAGAAAATGCCTATTTTATTTTACTTGTCAGTTTTGTTTCATTCTCACTTTAGATATCATAAAAATAAACTGCTTTACCCCAGTTTCTGGAACTGGTTTTTCTATGTGTTATTTTTGATGCCAGAAAAGAGAGCACACCATTCTGAATTCCACAATGACCAGTATAACACAATGATTCGCTTCTATTTGAGGAAGCAATCAAAGCGATTAAGGAAGATTGTATTCATCACAGCAGAATACAGCCTGCTAAACTAATGGGAACATGACATGCTACAATCTTGGCAAAATATACCAACTCTGCAGAGATGTCACCATCTTAATAATTCTGTGAGGGCCATAGGAGGACAAACAGTTGTTGTTGACAAGGGTTTGATCTTCATAAGTCTGCCGCTGTGACAAACTACAAACTATATTTTATCCTCTACTTCTGTGATCCTTCACCAAGATAAGAACCAACACCTGGCATCTTTTCAAATTTTCTTTTTTTTTTTTTCCTTTTACATCAGTGGCAAAAGTTAAAAAGGTAACATGAAAAGAAAGATGAAACAGGGATACTGTTCAAATTGAAGGACTGTAGTTTCAAGTTTCAATCCTGTATCAAAACATCTCCGCCTTACCTTCTCCTCCAGTCATCACGAACGATGAGTACAAAGAGGTACACAAACATCAGTACAATGCTGTGTGTGTACTGCAATCCGAAAATCACAGCTACAAAATTAGACCTGATATATCAAAAACTGGCAGTCACATCTTCAAGATTTCCTCCTTTCGCTCCTGTGGACCTTCTTTATTAATAAATCTGACACATAAAAAGCATCTATATGACGAAAGTGTCAGTTACTGGAAAGACTGTTTTGATCTATTTCTCAACTTTTAGAAGAAATATTCTCTTTTTCATGAATAGAGGATCTGTTCACTGACTGCTAGCTTTCAAATGACCACCTCTTGAAGTTTAATTTTAAGTTTTAAATAAATATTGTATGCATGCAGAATAATTACGATGCTCTGGAGAGATACTGTATAATGACATTGATTCTTTTTTATCTTAAAATGCCAAGCCCTTAAGGCAGCACAGTCTGCATTCGCCACAGATATGGAAAGGTTCATTCCGTGTGGTAAATTTCAGCAGGGTCTTGCACGACACTTTCATTAAGACGTTAGTGGTATTTCTCAAGTAAACTCCAATCTTCATGAGTTTAAAACTTCTCTCTGTTAGGCTCCTCTGGTCCTAGCCACAGATGGAAAGTTCCCTGGCTTTCAGATAAATATTTTACATGCATCTTTGTGTGAACAAAACAGTTCTTAAATCTGTAATGTAACTAGTGTAGTAAAACCTAATTTGCAAATGTATGAAAATCTTCATAGTCATCATGTTGCATATTTCACAAATAACATTTTCATGTTACTATTTAAAAATTAAAATCTATTAGCCTTGTGCAGATATGCAGTACCAAATGCCGTGAATAAGGAGCATTATGGGTTTTTCACGTATTTAGAAATGTGTTGCAGATGAGGAAAAAAAAATCAGTGACTAATGTCAGGATTATGTCTAATCTTTTGTGTCCCATGTCAGAGTTCTTTAAAAATATCACATTCTCACAGCTTAGCAGTCATAGAGAGATACTAGGGAAAGATCCTTATATATAAACTTGTATTCAGATTCAGTAACCTGCTTAAATATATTGGTTTATCAAAACATTTTGATAAAATGAGATAAAACGAGAACTTGGCAGAAGTTACTGTTTTTCACAATTTAACAAACTTTACTTGATATATGAATTCCTCAGATGCTATAATGACCAGTAGTTTATTGGGACTGACACTTTCTAACCCATTAGCAAGTCCCCGGGCTTTGAAAGCATCTCTCCCACGTGACTGACGGCTCACAGACGCCGCCAATAGGGTCTTGGAGCGGCCTTGACCCGTCATTACCAGGGCTCCTCCTCACTGACATTCCTGTTTCTAATCTTGCTCTACTCCAATCATCTTTCTACATAGGAACTGTAATTTAATCTTTAAAACAGAATTTTCACCTCCAGTGAGTTCAGTAGAATAAAACCCACACCGTCCTCAGCAGTCACTAAACTCCCACAGATTTCCCCTTGAAATATTCTCCAGCCTCCTGCCTGCCCCGCTCCCCCCTTCCTGCGTCTCCGCGGAGGGCTCCTCTTACTTCTCCAGGGAGAGAAACCGGCTCCTTCTTCAGTGTCTCTGATTTTGCTGATCTTTGGGCTGGAATATTTTTCCTGTATTTTTCCATAATTCTTCTTTTGATTCCTCTCGCCAATTCCCTGGCCCTTGTTAAAGTAGACATTGTTCACACATTAATTCCTTCTGTTTTTTTTTTTTTTTTTTTTTTTGGATTGTGTTTACTGGACTTCAAATTAAGATGTGGCCGTGTGTGTGTGTGTGTGTGTGTATGTGTGTGTGTGTGTGTGTGTGTGTGTGTGTGTGTGGTGAATCATAACTGCTGTAAAGTCCATGAAGCCTTTGGTCTTTCACAGCATTGTTTGCGGCTATTTCTCCAGTACCTAAAACAATGAAACTAAAGAAATGGGTATTTGTGGGCTTAAGATTTAGCTCAGTGGTTCTGGAGCCTGCCTCAGAAGCGCAGGGTCCTGAGTTTGATCCCCAGTAACCACATATAATGCTGGGCATGGTGACTCACACCCACCAGCCATCAATACCACATACCACAGTGCCAGGCGTGGTGGCTCACGCCTGTAATCCCAGCACTCAAGAGGCAGAGACAGGAGGATTGCTGAGTTCAAGGTTTGCCTGGGCTCCCTAGTGAGCTCAGGGCCAGCCTGAACTATAAAGTGAGACCCTGTCTCAAAAAAAAAAAAAAAAAAAAAAGAAGTAGGTATTTGAATTAGTATTCAAAAAAAAATATCTGAGTTGTGGACTCGGAAGTTTTCATTTTCCAAGTAGTTTATTCAGTTGCTTAATGTTGCTATTTAGTTTAGAAGTCACCTGAGCAGGCCCGTGAACACAAGTATTTATCAATTCAAATTCTGATTGCAACGTTTGTAGTTCTGTGCTATACCTACCGTAGTCACCACAGGTGGTTTTTCCAATTTTGTCTACTGGGACAATGCGTAACACACTGACAAATATGTGTCTTCACTGATTAGACATTTCAAAATATAAACACAATATCATTGTTGCAAAAATCCTGATTCAGATCTTTTTTGTGTCAGCCCTACAGTTGTATCAGCAACTGATATCTGAGATCTTTTTAAACATACCTTAGAGAGACGCATCTCAACATGACCAAAACTATACTCACTATTTCCTCCTGGATTTTTTTTCACAGTGTTCTTTTATTTTTTAAAATTTTTCTAAATGACACTACAGTGTGACAAGTCACAAAGTCGAAAGCATGGATGTCAAATTGCAAATGCATAAAGCTATCCTGCCCACCCTTACATCCAAACCCTTATTGTATAAGCTCTGCCATTCTCTGGACTTCCCTTGCCACTGTGTTAGCCTCAGGCCTCCCTCAGGAGTCAACAATGTATAATAACTGGTTTATGGTAGACCACGAACCATACACCTGTGGTTTTCCGTATACTGGTGTAGGCTCTTTCCTTCCTGATACCATCTTTCACTCCTCACTCCTTTCCTTAGCACTCATTCTTCTGAGAACTCTTGAAGGGATTCATCTCTCGCAGATGTACTTTGTCTCTCACCGCCTGCCGTGTTCATATCATGCACAAGGGAACAGACAGCTCTCTTCTCTGGGCATATAACACTTACCGCAAATGTGCCTATTGCACTGATTGCAATTAAATAATCACAGACGTGCCTTTTGGATTAAGTCTACAAGCAACACGTGGTAGCATATCTCGTTATTACTATATCTGATGCCTGACAACTATACTTGTTCAGTTAATGGATAAGTGAGTGAACAAATATATGATCTATTTTCATGTACTTTAGTGAGTTTGGAACTTTTTGGCTAGTGATGAAAATATGCACTTTACAAAAGAATTATTAATAAAGTCAAATGTATACAAAATATGAGTTTTCAATTTTTCTTAATTTCACTGATAAAGATAAACTTACTATTATTACTCATATTCAGCCTTTCTACAATTGGTATTTTTCTCTTTTGAACGTCATATTCTAATTCATTCCACAATCTTGACTTAGTGCTGATTAAAATTAATTGTTTTGATCTTCATGTAGATGCCACATGGACTTTTATAGACATTTCATTATAACTAAATATACATTCATAGACATTTAAAACATGCCACCATTTTTTAAGAAAGCTTATATCTGTGGTCCACTGCTGGTGAAATGATCCAATAATATATCAGAGAAGTAGTTTGTAATTTTGATAGAGAACACATTTGGCTTTTAAGTTTTTAAATCAAGGCCCTTTTCCAGCTGGTTGAGTACCAAATGCTTTGCACAGATTCTTTCTACATTTAAGAGAATTATCTATTGTCACGGGCAGATTTAAGTTCAGTGCAAAGGGCATCCTAACTTGACTAAGTCTGAAATTATTGTCCAGACCTACTTTTTAAAACTGTGTTACAATACTGTTGTGGAGCATACAGTACCAATTTAAAATACTTATTACTTCACTGTCAAGAAAATTAGAGATTCTTTGCCATTCATTTATTTGATTTATTTTTTATTTTTTTGTAAACTGGCGATCAAGAAGAGTCACTTGACATGTGATCAGGCCTTTGTCATATGTTTTGTTTGATGTTTTTTGTAAGTGCCTTAAATTGGCCTAAGATTTCACAGAAGTGCATTACACTTCAGATTTTAATAACAGAGGCCTCATATGCATCTGGTTTATAGATTGGGGATCTGACTAAGGTATCTTTGGGCAAAAATATGGACTGAAACTCTGAAATTAAATAAAGTTGTTAAATCCATTGTGCTATTGTCTGAGGACTGCTTCACTTAACATAATAAAATTTGGAAGGAAAGACTAGCATGCCATGTATACAAATTTCAATAAAAGATTTTTGAAGTTCAAATTTTGTTTGGTGACCATTTTTATCCTTCTTTCTAGGCTTTCCAGTAAATATTTTCACCATTTTTATAGAACCCTTTTTTAAAATTTTATTTATTTATTTGTTTGTTTGTTAGTTTGTTTATTTATTTGAGACAGGGTCTCGCTTTGTAGTTCAGGCTGGCCCTCAGCTCACTATGTAGCCCAGGCAAGCCTCGAACTCAGCTATCCTCCTGCCTCTGCCTCCCAAGTGCTGGTATTACAGGGGTGAGCCACCACACCTGGCTATAGAACCCTTTTGAGCATAGTACATGCTGGAGGCCAAATGCACATCCTTCCTTTTGAAAACAGGTCCTCTAGCCAGTTTTCTATAATTGCTACAAAACAAGTTTTAATAGTGAGATTCTGGGAGAACAAAGAAAATCATAATCATTCTGTACACTTAACCTCCACTTTTAGAAATGAAAAACTAAAATTGTCAGCAAAATCTGTACCTAGAGAAGTAAATTTCTATTGCACCGTAGGACAAAAGAGTTCACTTTTTCTTCTTGTTATGTGATGTCGTCAGGACTCACTCCCAAAGGCAGAAGCGATGTGGTGTTGCTGTTAAAGGAGTGTAGGTACCTGGGTCAGAATCATCATTCTTCATCTCCAGGTCCCTTGCTCCTCTGGTTACTGTGAAGTTTCTGTGGTCTGAGGTGCAGAGGATTTAGAAGACCCAGGAAGAATGAGGTTAGTCCAAAAATTAGCAGGACTGTTTTAATAGCTATATCAAATGAGATACCTGCTTATCTTCCCCCTATATGTATGAAGGATTTCTTTATTCCTCTCTTTGGCAGTTCTGCTGACCTATGTCTAGTGGGATGGTAAGCTGCATGGCAGAAAGAATAGAAGTACTGTAGCTAGACGTGCCTGTGATTATATACTTCTTTTGTACAGATTTAGACAGTTTATCTAACTCAATCTGAATTTCTTTATCTACGAAAAATAGACAATGAGCATTCTTGGATTAAGTAAGTTAATCCTACTCAGTGACCTTCTTATAGTCCAAGAGTGAACTAAGTGCCAGTTACATTGGTGAGGTCATGTGGTAATTAACTGTGGGACCACATTCCAGTGAAGCGCTGGTGTGCTACATCATGGCTAAAGGCAGTGTGCAAATGTGCAATGCATCCATCATATAGTTTTAGAATAAGCTTAACAGGATAATATAATCCAATATTTTTGAACAGAAAAATATTAAAATATGACAAAATATCTATAAGTGAATATTAACTAGCTACCTTAAAAATTGATTAAATTATATATTTGATTATATATGTGTGTGTGTATTATAATTTTCAATAAGCTCAGAGAATAGCAATCACTACCTTGTGGCCTTGTGGAGTCTAGAATGCTATGATCTTTCTACCAGGAATTTACAATGACCTTTCTAAATCTGTGAAGATGGCATATAACAATGATCATGGTGAGTTTGGATTATCACACATTTTTGCTGTATTTGGAGTCTAATTCCTCACTGATCTTTAGAGCTTAGCTTTTAAAATCAGATTGCCCACAGCAATGCCTATTGATCATCAAAATATGTACCTGTTTTGGAGGTTAAAAAAGGAAATCATAGCAAACAGCTGCATGTTGTCCTTAGCTCATGACCAAAGCTGGTTAGTATTTTCAAATGCAATGACTCTCTTCTCTCCTGTGTCCAAGGCCCATTTCAACATAACCTCAAAGTTCTTTATGAATGAGCTATAGTCATGTGTTGTTTTACAACCATTCTACACTTCCTGTTCATCTTTATTACAACCTACTTCTTCCAAGACTCACTTTTCCATGGATGATGCTCATTATTAGCAAGAGCTAACTAAAAACTGAAGCAGTTTATATAACTCTTCTCTCAAGGAGTACAGCATATTTTACTGGCTTACTGAACAAGTGTTTCCCTATTCGCTCTTCATTAATGTTATACTTTCAAATAATTTAATACAAATTAAGATACATTAAAATTTGAGAAGTTTTAAATAAATCACTGATTGCTAGGATCTACTGTTTCTTCAGTATGATAAAAGTGAAATGTCTACCATATTATAGGAATCTTCTGTTATACAAGAGTCTTTTGCTTTCCACACACATTAAATATTTCTGGGGAAAAAACTAGAAGATGATGAACTGAGAGTTATGACAAAATGGCATAACTTTAAATTTGAGGTGTATCTTCAATGCTTCTTGAGATATTTGCAACATGTGTAAAAGACTAAACGAATGATTTATTATTTTATGTTGTACCACATGAAAATGTTACTTTAAAGACATTCATTTTAAAGCTTGCTCTATTTTCTCTTAGTGTACTTTTAGCGTGCTAATTAATTTAAAAATTCGAAATAGTTGGGTTGCCAATAAAAATCACTTATTTTATCTCATATATTTTTGCTACAAGATACATTTCTTCACTTCTTATCCCAATAAGAAGTAATTCCACCGATTTCCTTTCACATGAAAACTCTTGAACGTGTACAAGGAACCATCTCTTTTTTCTGCGTTTCCTTTGGACTTGTGTCTGTCATTGCTGTAACACTCACGTGGTTCACTGAAGGTTGCCGAAGGACAGCAACCAGGGAAGTTTCTTCCAAAAGGTTCTCAACTCGTTTTCCACACTCATTATCTCACTATTGAAGCCAAATTATGGCAAAAAGGGCAGAAAAAAACATTATAATCACATAGTATGGAGCTGTAATAGTAAGTTTTCAGTCTGCTAGCTGCATGACCCTAGAAAGGTGACCTCTAAATTCTCTATTCCCCAACTTCCACACCTGTAAAGTAAAAGTAACAGCTTCTCAGGAGTTCCAGTAGGCACTGAGAATGCCAGTGTCCCCACACATAGAAAGCAACTTAAAAAATGTCAATGTATTCCCCTTCTCATCCTCTTAAATCTAATGCTAATTAATTGCCCCAAATTACAGAGATTTAATGTTTAAATTTGTTAATGAGCCTAATGTTTTTCAGTTGCAAGCTAAATTCACAATTCATACATGTTTTATGACCAATTTAATATCAATCAAAATATTCTAATAATTAAATTCCCATGATGACAAGAATTTATTTTAGATATCTTTTTAACTGTTATAGGGTATATATATGGAAAAATATTCTGGAACTTTAATTATATTTTCAGAATTTAGATGGATTTTTGCTTAAACAGCCTAAATTTTGACTTTTTTCTCTGGATTCCCGTGAAAAACCTCTTGAAAGAGCTCCAGGACCTGCTCAGCACCTTAGGTGGAGATGATCCCTTGAACTACGTGACTTCTTCCACTGTGCCCGGACATCTTCTGTGGCCCCCACTGCCCAGTGACTGCTGTCTAATGTCTTCTGGAACTTTCAGAAATGCAGTTTATTTAATCCTTGCTTTCCTACCTGACCCACCTCTTCTCCTTATTCCTATTTTCCCATACAGCTACATAAGTAACCAAATACTCATCGTAACCCGCTGTGCCCCAGCCCAGCAGGCTGTGAACCTGAGTTCTCATTGCCAGTGTACAAACATTTCCTTTGGCACAGAAGTCTTCTTTTCCCACACTCCTCCATCACTCCACCCCATTTCTGTTCATGACAAACGTATCTTACATCCCACAGATGTTTTAGGTTGAAGGTCAAGTAAGCTCTCAAAGTAATGCTCTATTAACTATTAACTTTGGACAACATATTAAAAAAAAACAGATACCATAAGGCATTGAAAAACAACCAAAAATAGGCATATTCTGATGGAGGATGGGCAGGTAAGGAAAGCGAGTAGTGCCAGGTAATCTCTTTCTATTTATAGCTTCTACCCAGAGAAAAGACTCCAGTCTATACTACTTGGATGCTAAAACTCTAATAAAGAAAACATCATCATTAGGAGTTCGAAAAACCATAATATAGGAGGCAGAGTAACCAGAACTACTCAAAAATTAGGTGAAAGCCTGGTGTGTTAGTGCATAACTATAATCCCAACATTTGATATGCTAAAGCAGAAGAATCACCATGAGTTCAAGTCCAGCCTGGACTACATAGTGAGACTCTGTCTAAAATAAAAGCAGGAAATCTGGGAAAGGAGAAAGTCAGAGGAGGGGGGACACAACTTCTTTATGTATACTCTACTCAGATAGCTGAATGGGTCACTGATTGTCCACTGAGCAGAACTCAAGCAGTCTGGCCAAGGTGGAGAAACAGAACTGATATTTGAACTGGTGCCCAGGTGCCTGAGCTTATAGTTTGGTTCTAAATTCTTTACCTAAGAAAACAAAAGTATACTGGGATTTCCTAAGGGATATAATCAAATCCAGAGTCTCCAAAACATAAACTTCACAGTGGACAAGTTACAAATTAAAATTGCTTTCAAATAAAGAAATACTAAAATATGATACATTTGTAAAAAAAAGAAAGTTCATGAAGACTCAGAGACAACAGGTACATTGACATCATAGAATTCTGAAGCAGCTATGATAATATTTGTAACAGCATATAGAACAAAAGTATAAGATTTCATGCATTTGTCTTATATTTACATTGTGTTCTTTTTTATATGTGTTCTTATAGATTGATATTTTTATATCTATTATATAAGTTTTCAGTCAGTCTTCTATAAGGTAATTATATACAATTCTACTCTGCTGATTATAAATTCCTGGCATTATTTCTTGAAGATTATCTTTTACCACCAGAAATGTTGGATGAACTTTCTGAATTTAAAACTTTGTAAAATATCTCCCACATCTGACATCAGAATCAAATATCTCTGTCTAAAAGATATTGCCACACAATTTTACTAAACACTTGCATGGTTCAGTTTCAATATCTGTAAAACCACATAATAATATATACCTACTCTGAAGATTAAATGAGACCCTTCATGTAAAGCATTTAATATATCTGGCAATTTATTTTGCAAAAGTGAGATTGATCATACATTATGAATCAGCAAATCTTTTAGGTATACCAAGTAGTGAGGAAGAACTGTATGATCTCTACCTTTTTAGTTTATAGATGAGGGGGAAGAGAAATGCATTAAATGAATAAATCAAATTACTCAATTTTATAAATGCTATGAAGGACATAAATTCTAATTTAATGAGAAGAGCTAATTCAGTTACAACTTAATGAACAGTGGTTATTTTCACTATTATTATGTCCTAACTCCCCACAGCACTCTACTCATGTTTTGTGAAAAGTATATGCCCCATGAATATGTGTTACCTTTGTTTTCCTATGGCTCACTCTGTTAGGTAAAATAAAAAAGAGGGTCAGGGGTCGTGGGGTATGTCCCGAGACAGGCTGGTGCAGCACAGAACTTGTGCTGTAGGCTGCTCTTCTTCTAAAGGCCTCAAACACGGTAGAGGAAAAAAAAAATATTTGTTTAAATACAATACATTATTTCCATTAATTAAATAGAAAGGAACAAAGATGTGGCACTCAGGGGAGAGGCAAGTTTAAATCTGACTAGCCAGACTGTTTCCCTGGGAGGAGGCTTTATGAGCTAATCTAGAGGGGAAAATTTGTTGTTAAAAGCAAACATTAGAATATAATAACTAAACAAGTGGTTTGGCATGTGGTACATTAATTGTGCTAATTGTAGGTTAAGAAGAGGTAGATCTCACACTGCTAAAGTGTTGATTACAAGCTGGAAGTCGCTGCGTAGGAATTGAGGTTTTGTGCTTTAGCCAAGCAGTTTTGCTTTTATTTGAATCTGTTTGGGGAAGAGGTGGAGGAGCATTGCTAGGAGAAAACAATGAGATTAGTTTGTGACACTGGCCCCTGAGGGAGAATGTGGGTTAGCTGCAGTGACTAAGCCCCTCGGGACACCATTTCAAACAGACTCCTGCCCCGGACGGCCCTCACCCACTCCTCCATGCCCACACACACAGTGTTGCGCAGACCAGGAACACACACATTTTTCTGCCCACAGTACATCCAGTGCCCACGCTTTCTTGAGAATAAAAGTCAGCGTGACTGAGAAGCCCAACCAATGGTGGTAAAGTTTGTTTTCTTTTTAAAAATACTGATTCAGAAATAACCAAATTCCCCCTGCCCTATCTCTGCTAAGGTGAACAGAACACACCAGGTCTGAAAAGGGTTTTTCTTTGTTGCTTCAATTTGTTTTCTTCTCGGTGGCTAGAAGACTCAGACAACTTCAGGTGACTGTGCCTGAGGCTTGGGATTTTTTTAAAAATGAGCCTTAAGTTTCTTCTGAGTTTGTAAGTATGCCTTTCTGCTCCTGGGTTCACAGACGTTTCTATTGTTCTAAGGGTTAAAAACTGCACGATCACAATGACAAGCCTTATTACTCAGTCAAAGTAAATGGATCACCGCGTAACCTTTCAGAAATGTTCTTCCATAAGCTATTAAAACATTCCCTGCCCTTAGATGACAACAATTTCTCTGCCTTTTGAAATTTCTTTTCTATCCTGCAGAGTTCATAGAGATATGCTTGGTTAAAATCAACTTATATAAAACTATGCACTGTAAATTCTGACACTTCTGTTTGAATCTCTTTTCAAACACTTGTCTTTGCTCGCCATAATAGATGTCAGTTCTTCTGATGTAGTTCAAGCATGAGCTTCGTATGAAGACTCAGCTATGTCTATTGCATTTCTGAAGCTACTACTCACTGAAGTTTTGTGCTGTTTGACATCAAAGATAGGCAAGAATCACCTGCTGAGTTCACATGCATGGAGCAAAACATCTTCAAATCACTTTTGCTAGACAAAAGTTTTTTTTTTTTTAATATTAAGCTTTCACTATCATGTGGACTTAAAGACAAATGCAGTCCTTGTTAAGGTCACAACATTGTACTATTAAAATATGCATTAGAAGCTCTGAATTTAACTAACTTTTAAACTAAGGATAATTTGTGTCATTGCCTCAAATTGGAATATAGCTGCAAAGAATCCAGCATCATTCAGACATTTAAAATGTGATTTTTTTATTCAATGTGTAGTTATTTTGCTCAAAGGTAAAAGGACTTTGAACAGTCTTATATCAAAAGAGAGTTTTTTAGTATCTCCAACTTTAATAGATGCCCTTGACATCAATTTGAGAGGTAATTTCATTCAAAATAAATGTATACAGATAATCTGTAAAATGTAGTTTTTTACTTTTGGAAGATCTCCTTCAACTTCAGAATCAATACAAATAATACCATGCATATCTTTGTTGGGGGAAAATATCAGACACATTTTTAATTTTCATTGAGTAATATAATTTGATGTCACCCTCATTAAAATAAACATTTTTCAACAGAGTATAAAAACATCTTATTCACGAAAAAAGAAAAATGGAACTTCTAATGATCCAATAATTAAACTAATCCAAAAGGATAAGTAGATAACACTATCAATGAGAAAAAGATTTGCATTTGCTCTTTTGGTAATGTAATTTTCTATGTATGTGCCATGTTTTCAAAGTTTGGCTTTCACTGAACATAATTTTTTTTTAAGATTTTGAGAGTATATCACAATATGTATAAATTTCTGTTTGCCACCTTTTGGACACATTTTTAAATATGTATAGTTTACTGTGACAGTTGTAGTAAGAATTTTTATGGAAAAAGTTGAAAACATGACTTTATAAGACGTCACTAGACTTTATTACTCTACTTTGGATCAATATTTAAGAATTTTTACTTATATTTTTCCTACCTAACCTACTATGGTCTGTGTTAATTTGAATATCAAATATCATCCTGTTCAAGTTCTCCAATGGTTAAAAAGTATGGGTATAGTATAAGGACAGGAAACTAATATGCAGAGATTTTTCTCAATCTACACACTATGCAGTGGACAAAGAGAGACATAAAATGTCACATCAGACTAACCCCTTAGCTAACTATTCAACCAGAGAATGAGCACTGAGGCCCAAAGTACCTAAAACTTTCTTTATTGCAGTCACATTTTGAATTACCATCCTGTGCTGTGAGACGTCTGGATTGGAGACAGTGCCTCGGTGTTATGCCCTGAGAGGGTGGAGAGAGGAGCCGGATCCTTCAGACTCTGCCCCGAGCCGGAACGGAGCTCAGGGCGGCAGGAAGCGAAGCACCAGAGGAGCCGCTAAATGACACCTCGGCTCGACTTCGATTTCCTGAACAGTCGCTGTCTGTAAATACTCTGAATTTAACTGAAATGCATTTTGTGTATGTTTGCTACACCGGTTATTTCTATCTCACCGAAAACCGACTTCTTCATTTTCTGCTGTGTGAACAGCTCTACTGCAGACACCCCGGTTGTTCAGGACAGTCACGCTCCGGCCACAGACCTGTGACCGGCAGGAATTCGGGCCCCCGGAACCCGAGCAGCCCTTGGCTCTCTCCCCACGGTCTGCTCCGCTTCTTATCTGAAGCCTGCACTGAAAGCAGTAGAGCCTCGGGAGGTCCGGTCCCTGAGCGAGGGCGCGGACGCAGCCGCACCCCTGACTCCCCGTCAGCACAGTCACGCAGCCCGCGGCAGACGGACACCGCATTCGGACCTTTGCTCCTTTCTCCCCGGAGCAGCGTGCCTTCCACCTGCTCCGTGAGATCTAGCAGTGAGAGCTCTTAGCCTTCCGTTCCCTACGGTGGTGAGCTTTATTTTGAAATTATTCCGTGATCTTTTCCTTTTTCAGCTGCTAAAAAAATGAAAAAAAAAATATATATATATAATATGTGTGTGTACATATACATATATAGATACAGATATATATGAACACAAATATCCATTGATACAAATGGACATACAGGTGTGTTTGTGAACTTATGTGCACACAAAAGACATACTCAGGACCAATAGAAAACTACAAACAAAAAAATGAAAAGGTAAGGCTGGCATAGTAGCACATGGCTCTGATTCCAGTACAGTTGTAGGCTGAGGCAGGAGGATTACATGTTCAAATACAGCCTGGACTGCTTAGTAATTTGGTAAGACACTTACCAAATAAAAATACACAAAAATAAAAGAGAATTTTTTTTTTTTTGAGACAAGGTCTCACTTTGTAGTTCAGGCTGGCCCTGAGCTCACTATGTAGCC
>PVIC010010045.1:0-44206 GCA_004025085.1 Thryonomys swinderianus
GCGAGGTCTGGAATCATTTCCGGTTGTCCTAACTGAGCGGGGCGCTATTAGCTTCCGGTGACTAGAGCTCAGCGGTGCTGCTGAGCATCCTACAGCAAGCAACAGAACCCTGCTCGGATCCGGGCTCCGTGGTCAGATAACGGACCCGAGGCCTTCAGGATTTTGTCTTCGATGTCAGAAGTCTCCTGGCTGAACCATCCATGAGGCATTTGTGTGTTTGTTTGGAAATAGTTCAGCGCAGTCGGCGAACTACGGCACGCGTGCCTCGGCCAGCTGTTGGTGCTCACGGAAAGCTCTAAACTGTCCGCCATCACTGGTCTAACGCAGTGAAGAATCGCAAAGGACTGACCACTCTTCCTGGGTACCACCGTCGGCTAGAGGCGTGCGGAAGTGTGCACCTGGCCTGAGAAGGATCACTGTTGACTTGAGGGTTCACCCAGGTATTCTTAAGGAGATGCTGGTCGTAAGACGCCGTCTCTTGCAAGGAGGTGGCCAGGCAGAGGCCCCGGTGAACCCGGTCTGCACAGGTGCGGTATCTGGCTGAAAGCTTTCCTCTTGCCATCCCTTCCTCCACTCCCTTCCTTCCTTCCTCTCTTCAGATCTCTTAGACACTCTTCTCCTACACGTCTCCTGCCCGCCCTCCCCAAGCACGTTTCATCTGCCTCGGCCCCTGGAAAGCAGTGGAGTCTCACGCTTCGGGAAGTCCGAAGCCCGGGCCCGTCCAGCCCGCTGGCTTCAGCTTTGGAAGTGGAAGAGGCCGGTGAAGTGCAGCTTGCCTGATGTGCAGTGAGTGTTAGGAGGCGCTGCTGCTGCTGCCCCAGGAACCGCACCAGGAGGTGCCCGTCCGAAGAGATGATTCTCGAATGTTCCACGCAGGAACCTGGCTATAAGCAAGGCACCATTGCTTCTCCCGCTGCACTCTGCCTCAGTGGATGTGGGAGGACCCGGGCAAAGCCGGCCGGAGAACCTGACCCAGCGTCTGCAATTGGTGCCGACCAGCTCCTTCCAGAGCCCGCTGCTCTGCGTGAACCACTCACGTCCTTGGTCTGGGCAGTGGGCTTGGGGCTCTGCGTTCCCAGGTGACGCTGGGCTTCCTGTGCGGCGACCACAGCTTGGACAGCCAGGGACGGGACAGTGGTTCTCAGCCTGTGGGTGATTTGAGGCATCTTTGGGGACATCTGGGGGAATCACTTAACTGCCACAGGTGGGCGCGGGGGGTTTTCTATTGGCATCACCATTCCAGAGTGCACTAGAAAAATAAAAAAGCCTGTGCCCCCGGGTCACACCGGTGCTGGGAGAAGGCCTGGGGTAGCCGTGACCCTGAGAGGTGGCCAGCACTAGGCGGAGGTCAGCGTGGTCGGCCAGGGCTTCCTGGAGGACGGGACATTGAAACTTAGTAAATTGCCCAGTGCCAGCTTCTTCCAGACAACAGGACCAACGTCCAGTCAGAGGCTCCGCCTCTCCTGATGCCTCCTAGGGCTCTTTCCTGCTTTCCTCTTTCCCCAAAGCCCATGCGCTGTGTGATACATGTTTTACTTACGTGTTTTATCTATTGTCTGTTTCCTGCACTAAAATGGAAGCTCCAGAAAGGCGGGGACTTCTGAATCCGAAAAGTCTCCCCCGTCCACACACGTAGCACTGAAGACGGTAGCAGGTGCTAGTTACTAACTGATAAGTGGCTGAGTGGGCATGGCGGTCTGAGGCTGGTGCTGACACAGCCCAGGGCAGGGCAGGGAGCTCCCACGACCATTCTTTTACCCGCCTGGTCACAGACACACCCTGGACTGGCCCCTGGGCACAGACGCTGGCTCCAGCTGGGAGTCTTGGCCACTACCTCTTTTTCCTTTCTTTTCTTTTCCTTCCCTTTCCCTTTCCCTTTCCTCTTTCCTTTCCTTTCCTTTTCCTTTCTTTCCTTTCCTTTTTCCTTTCTTTTCTTTTCCTCCCTTTCCCTTTCCTCTTTCCTTTCCTTTCCCTTTCTTTCCTTTCCTTTCCTACATTCTGACAGTGCAGTAGGAATGGTTTTCCCTGCTGGGCAAAGAGCACCTATATTTTTCTCTCTTCTTTTTTAGGGGAGATTGTTTGAAGCACCCCCAACATGAAGCTGGCAAAGAAATAGCCATATCACAGGGAGAAGTGAAAATGCCAAGTGTTTGCGTCTCTTTATTTCACTGCTTTTCTTGTCTTTTATTTTTCTACCTCATCTCCATGCAGAAAAATTAGAAAATCAGACCCTTAACGTACGTCTGCCATTGCCGGACAGTCCAGATTCTCTAGGGTGAGGACACTGGCGCAAACCCACTTCCTGGCGAGCACTCAGCCCGCAGCGCCGTCATCGCCACAGCAACGGCTGGCATCCCCGGCTGGCATCCGCGAGTCCACACAGCGCCTCCAGGGCTGGGCCGGCTGCGGCCTCCTCTGCCTCTCCTGCTGCGGAGTGCAGGTCTGCTGCCCAGGACCCAGGGCGCGTCTCTGAGGCCCCCCTCGGCGCCCCGCTGCGGGGAGGAGACCCCGGGGCCCCCCTCGGCGCCCCGCTGCGGGGAGGAGACCCCGGGGCCCCCCTCGGCGCCCCGCTGCAGAGAGGAGAGCGAGAGCACGTTTTCTCGCCGTCCTTGGCCTTCCCTCCCCACGGAGCTCGGCCCGGCCTGGAAATGAACATCGCTGCCTGAGCCTGTCCCGACCTCTTCGGGGAAGATCCATGGTGCCCATAGGGTTATTTACCGAGGCAGAGCTGGCTGAACCCGCCTGATGTGTATGACACCGCGGAGGTCGGCCCCGGTGACCACAGCAGCCTGGGGTCCATTCGCGTCCCCTCTGCTGGCCGGAAACAAAAGGCCACCCGTGCTCTGCCCTCCCTTCAGACTTCGCTTACTTGGTTCATTGCCTCCAAATGGAGAGCGGGTCGCAAAGACCGAAGACAAAGTCCCGTCTCCTCCCCCCGCCCTCTGCCCTCTGCCCGGGATTCCCAGCCGGGCTGAGAGGCGGATGGGTCATTGTCACAGGCCAGTCCCGTAGCCGCCTGGCTTCTTCTCAGAGTCCTGGACCGAGGCCTTGGAGCGCTCAGTCATTTTAGATCCTGCCTGAAGAGCTGGTCCCTTGCTCTCCGGCTGTGTCCGGGCGCTCTGGTACAGCAGCTGGTGTGGCTCCGACGGGGTCTAGCGATGCAGACTCACTCATGGCTGCCCCTGGGCCGAGGAAGCGTTTCTGGCTTCTGATCCGGAAAGACGTGGGCCAAAGAGATGCGAGTTCCACATGGCCCGGAAGAACAGCAGCTGTCCGGCTGTGTAGGGGGCCCGCCCTGAACCCCCACGCTCCCGGGAGCCGGAGCTCGCAGGGTGGCCAACGCTTGGGTGGAGGCCCGTCCGGAGCCTCTCGGCCGCTCCCTTCCACGCACAGGCTGCTCCCGGGCCTTGGCTGGAGGTGCAGTCTGCAGGCGCTGGCCAGGGCAGACCTGGTGCTCACGCCGGCGCCCCGGTCCCCAGCGGGGCTCCCTGCACCCTCACACCCAGGGACGGCCCACAGTGCTGGTGCTCGGCCTGGGTTTCCTTCCTGGGGGCAGCGATGATCCACTATTCGGGAGGAGGAGCCCGGCAGTTTGTTCAGGGAATCCCTGAACCCGGAAGGTCCGGAGGAGAGAGCCTCCGGGGCATCAGGGCCCGTCCCCGCACTCCGCAGCAGGAGAGGCTTCGGGAGGAGGCCGCAGCCGGCCCAGCCCTGGGGGCGCCGTGCTGACTCAGGGATGCTAGCCGTTGCTGTGGCGATGACGGCGCTGCGGGCTGAGTGCTCGCCAGGAAGTGGGTTCGCGCCGGTGTCCTCACCCTACAGGATCCTGCCTGAACTTGTGGCCCCAATAAAAACCTTCTCGGGTCTTGCTCGGGCTCTCGCCCCCAGGGAAGGCATTTCGTGGCTGTCCACGTTCTGAGTTGTGAGGAAGACCCACTCGGGTCCCTTGAGCCCGTGGCTTTGCAAAGTGCGGTCCTTGGTCTCCTGTCTGGACATCGGTGAGGGGCCAGTTTCCTGGCCTCACCTGCAGCCCCGGGATGCCGCTCGGGCCGGGAGCTGTGGCCAGGGAGATCTGTGTGCTTGCCGAAGGCAGAGAGCCCAGGTGTGGTCCACCCGCCTAGCGCGTGCGCGCACAGGGGCCCACAGGCCAGGGCAGGCCGGAGCCAGCGGGGCCAGGTCAGAGCCGAGCCCAGCTTCTCAGGTCTGTATCTCCAGCCCTTCGGGTGCTGAAGCCGCAGAAGGTGGCCTGTGTTCTGCGCCATGGGGGTCTTTCCTGTAAAGCTTGGAACTGCATTCTCTCTGGCACCACTGTGGCTGCCGGGGCCTGAGGAGCCTGCGGGGCGGCGCCTGGGCTCGGGGGCCCCGCGTTGGAGGCCAAGCTCCCTGTGGTGCCGCGCGCGGGAAGGGCACCGGCCGTGTGCGGGCCGTGGGAGCGGCTGCCTGGGAGGCCCGGTGCACACCGCGGGGCCCAGGCTCTCCCTGGGAGTCTGCACAGGGCCACTGGCCCGCCGCCCTCTTCCGGGTGCTGCTGTGCCCGGCTCCGTGGATCAGCAGCCGGGGTGGGTGCAGGCTGGTTGAAAGAGAAGCCGTCCAGCAAAGCCCCGCCCCACAGTGCCCCGTGGGACCTTCCCCGCCTTACTCCCCTCACGCCGGGGCCTGTGCTGGCGTCGAGGCCAGCCTTCCGTACCCGGTTGTTCGCACAGACACTTGTCCCCACCATTTCGGGGGAAAGGTGTTCCTTCTGCCAGGGTGCCAAGGAGCAAAAGCCACAAACCATCCCCGGCCTGGGCTGCCTTGTACCGGCCGCTCAGCAACGTGGGCACCCCTGGGTGGACGCTGGAGGGCGGCCGGGAGGGAGCCCTGGAGGCCATGACCTTGGGTCGAGTTTCACACGTTCAGCACCCGAGCATCCGGGGGGAGGTGCCGGGGAGGTCGCGATGGGGCCGGGGCTGTGGGGTGCTGCTTCGCAGACCCCCCCTCCAGCCTCCGCCCTTCTCGCGGTAGCAGCCCGTTGCCCTGGCGTCTCCCGGGTTCGTCGTGTCTGTGTCCACCTGAGCACCTGGCACCTCACCAAGCGGGCAGCCCCTCGTGTCTCCTCCTTTAGGGTTTCTGCGTTCTCCGTGGCGTGCAGCCCGCGGCCGGACTGCGCCCCAGGACTGCTGGCTGGGTCATGCGGTGCCCGGTGAGCGTCCAGAGCGGACGTCAGGAGTGGGAAGCGGACACCCGGGGGGGGAGCAGGTTGCCCCGAGAGACCCCAGCCTGACCCGGGCAGAGGCCGCCCTCGCGCGTTGCCTCCCTCGGCTCCGTCCGCCGTGGTGGGCGGCGAAGAGGACTGTGGCGCCCCGGGGAGGATGGAGGACTCACGGCCTGAGGTCCCCGCGCTTGCCCCGCGCTGCGGCCTGACCGCCGCGGCCAGCTGGTCACGGGAAGGAGGGCTCCCGTTTGGGCGCAGGCGCCAGGCACGGTCCTCTCGGGGCCAGCTGTGCCCCCGGCTGGGCGTACTGGGCAAGACGAGCTGTGACCACCCTCACTCCTGTGCCCCCGGCCAAGCTGAGAAGCTCTGCACTGCGCCGCGAGAGCCCCAGCAGATGCCAGATGCTCTGCCCCCCAGGACGCGGACTGCGGCTCGGGCAGCGACCTCGCCCCGAGGTGTGTCCCGCCGCCGAGCCACTGGGGTCTCCCCGGCCGCGCGCCTGTCTCCGTCTCCATGGAGGAACCGCGAAGGCGGGAGGACCGAGGGAGACACGGGTCGGCACTGAATGGGGAGGGAACCGGGAGGGTCTGTCGGGGGAGGGATGGATAAACAAAGCGCAGCGCCTCCCGGTGGTGACAGCGCAGACCACGAAGCGGTTGAAGCGCCGGGGCGTGATCCAACGCGCACGCGCCTCGCCCCGTTAGGCCACGCGCATGCGCCTCAGACACGGACGCCCTCGGCCTGTGCAGCTGCCCAAGCCAAACGCCCAGGACAGCCAGGTGCCCGGAGTCAGAGCAGCCGCCTGGTTGCCAGGGGCTGACGGGGGAGGGAAGACCGGGAGAGACGGCTCGGCGGCCCTGGGCCAGGGACGCGGACGGAGATGTTCAGGAATTCTCTGAAGGTGCTGATTATACAGCTGTGAATATACTAAAACCCACGGAGTTGTGTGCATCGAAAGGGAGGATTTTATGATGCAGGAATTGATCTCCATAACAAAATAGACCCTGTGTGTTACAAGGCTGTTACACGGTTGGCTGTGGGCCGTGTACAGCTGAGTGCCAGCAGTGCCAATATCATTGTCTTCCTAGTTTAGCATTTACCTGGGGCCTCCCGTGTGCCCAGCACAGTGGCAAGAGCTCTGTGTGCCTTTCTTTGCATCTCACTGGATCTACCATCTTTACAAAGCGCTTCCCTGAAGAGGTCGTGGTAGGTCACCAAGGTCAAGGCCACAGACTGGCCAAGCCGGAGGAGGATGAGGCTCAGACTTGCCTGACTTAGCCTAGATCCGTGCCTCGCCGCTGTCAGGGCTTCTGAATGATGAAATGGCTTGTTCTGGAGAGACCAGCCACTGCTCACGTAGAGCTCGCATCACGTGACTGGCGATACCCAAGACGCCCCTGGAAAGACGGAAGGACGGGCCGGCGGCCGGCGGACTCCAAGCTGCGGACTCGCGAATGGCTCTCCCACGACACCCATCGGCAGCTCCAGGCCTGTGGAGGAACAGCGGAGCCCAAGACTTCACGAGCTGCTGACAGCCTGCAGGACACCCGGGGCCGGGCTCAGGCCGCAGTGACGACAGCCCGCCCCCCGCGCCAGGAGCTGCCCCAGCGCTCCCCGCAGGACGGGCTCGACCCAGCCTGCTGCTGCATCATGCAGAGAGGGGGGCCCCTGGCGGCCCCTGATTTACGGAGGGTCCCCGGAGCTTGCTGCCATCTGGGGAGAGAGACGCGGGTGTGGCCCGCCAAGTCCAAAGCGGCTTCGGGGCCTGTGCCAGCATTCCCAGAAGCTGCTGACAGAGAGCCCTCTACTGACCGCAAACAGGACGTCAGGCTGGCAGAGTCCCCGAGCCCCGGGGGCCACGCAGCCCTTGCAGAACTGTGTGGGCGATCCCATGCGCAGAAGCAGACTCTGCGGGAGACCCAGGCGCTCCCCGGGGCCCATGAAGCCGGAACCAGACGTGAGCGGTGACTGACCAGGAGGAGCCTTCACACCGAAGCTGCGACCAAACTTGGGCAGTGTGGGCTGGTCCTGTCCCCTCCCGGGTGTGGCTCTATCATCTACAGAGGACAGGGTTTGGCTACAATACGGGAGGGCCCCGTTGACCCCTGGGGACTTTGCTAAGGCCTCCTCTGCCCAGCCCCCAGGAGGCAGGAGCAAATGTGGGCGTCAGCCTTGCCCCCTAGAGCTCAGGAGTCCGATGACCTGTGTGGCTTTGGCCTTTGCAGACCTACTGTGTGCCAGCCGGTCCCCTCCTGCAGACCTACTGTGTGCCAGCCGGTCTTCTCCTGCAGACCTACTGTGTGCCAGCCGGTCTCCTCCTGCAGACCTACTGTGCCAGCTGGTCTTCTGCTGTTACTGAGCTGTCTGGAATTCTGGTTTTATTCAGGAACAGGGAAGCCAAGAACAGATCAGGAGGAGATGGAAACAGGTTGTTCAGGTCTTAAGAGAAGGGGCCACCTGCCGAGCAGGGACAGCACTGCGTGGGCCGGAGCCTTCCCTGAGGTTCTGGTGGGGGGAAGAGGTCAGGCAGGGTGCATCTGCAGACCAAGCTTATGTAGTTTTTATACTGCAGTAAAATTCACAGAAGGGAAACACAGAGATCCATCGTACACAGGAGGGTGGCACGAGTGTCGTCACAGCTTTATCAAGACAGAGTGTCTCCGCCACCCTGAGGTTCAACCGTGTGCTCCCACTGGTGCCCGTGCTGCCCCAGCACAGTCCCGACTCTGTTAAGCAGATTCGTCTTACAGCACCTAGAACTTCGTGCAGACAGATCTTACAGCACATATGTTCTTACACCTGGCTGCTTTTGCTCAACAGAGCACTTCTGAGCTTTGCCCAAGTTGTGTATCTGCCCCCACACACCCCTCCTTATGCGTTTGTTCTCGGGGTGGTGGGAGTTTGGGTGGGGTTCTCTGAGGAGGCTGCTGTGGACGCCTCTCTGTGGACCCACCCGATTGTTTCTCCAGTAGACACCCAGGTATCCCATGGCAGAGAGCCTGGCCCATTGCTTTAGAAGCCTAGGTTGTCATCCTGCCCAGCTTCTGTGTCCTGGGACCTTATTTCAGCTTGAAAGTGGCATTTCAGGACATTTCACATTTTTAACTACGGAAAAGTCATATGACATAAAATGCCCCATTTTAACCACCTTCAAGTGTAGACTCAGCAGCGTTGGGCCACGTCCACTCTGTGTGCACTGGGACTGCTGCCCAGCACCAACTCTGTCCCTTGTCCCAAACTGAAACACGTACCCTCCATCTTCCTCTCCCCCTGTGAGTCTGACATCTTTCTGGTCCTCACATAAGCGGCCATGAAGCCTTTGTGTGTGTCTCACTGATACTTAGCCTGGTCGCTGCCCCGTTCTCTCAGGTACCAGAATTTTCTTCTTCTTAGTCTGAATATATTCCACTGAATGTATAGACCACAGTTTATTGTTGCTTTTTTGGAATGGAGTAGTATTTTTTATTGTTCTGGTTTGACTGTATCTAGGTGGCCCCCTGAAGCCTCATGCCTGCCTAGGTGGGGCCTTTCAGAGCCAGCAGGATCTAGAGCGTGTGATGCCGGATGAAGGGTCTGTGGTGCCAGATGAGTCCACTGACTGGAATTATCAGGTGTGGACAGTGGAAGCCTCACCATGGTGTGAGTGGCTCCAACCAATAGGCTTGTAGCCTGGGTGGGATGAAGGGAAAGGGAGCGTTGCTGCTCGTTTTCTTCTGCCTGCCCTGCCATGACATGAACTGTTTCTCCTCTGCCATCCACCCAGCCTTGGAGCCAGAAACCTGGGCAAATTGTGAGTCAGAACAAACCTTTGGTCCGTTAACTTGGGGTATCGGGTATTTTGTCTCAGCAATGAAAAAAGTAGCTAAGTCATGTATCTTAAAAGAAGATTTTTAAAGGTGCAATCACCGCTCCTAAAACTCTATGGAGCCTTCCCTGACGCACCCAGAAGACCAGTGCTGTGGCCGCACTGTGACACCCCAGGGTATCCGAGGTGCCGGTGAGCGGGGGCAGGAAGATTGCAGGAGCTTGCGCCGTTCTGGTCCTTACCGGGCGCACCGTGGCAGGACTGTGGGCAGCGCCCAGCCCTTCTCTCCATCCTTCCTCCAGGACTGCCCGCACCAGAGCCCGAGAGCCGGATCTGCTTGTGTGTCTTTCCCTCGGCCGTTGTAAAGCCCTGTGTGTCGAATCTGACACAGCGAGCTTCCTGTCAGAGGTGAGGGCAGCGCCTGCAGAACGCAAGATGGGGCGGGACATGGGAGCTGAGGACCATCCGGAACCTGGGGTCCAGCACCTTCCCTGGCGCTGGGCGCCTCCCGGCTTCTCGGAGGGGAGGACAGAGCCGAGAGGAACAGGCAGAGGTGATGGGCTGGCTGCTGCGTCGCTCCAGGAGGGCAGGGGAGCGAAAAGGCAACAGTTACACTTCGACTGCGCAGATCTGACAGAGGGAGGCTGGGAAGAAGGGAGGTCCCGGGCACGGGCGGCACGAAGGGGACGTGCAGGCTGAGACGCGGGGCAAGGGGGCGCCCTCACCCTGCAGACCTCAGCCCGGAGGCCTTCTGGGACCTTCCCTGTCGTACTCACTGCCCTCCCGTTTCCTCCTCTGATGGTTCGGGCGTATTTGCTCACCTGCCGCACATGCTCGTGCTGCGGACACACAGCGTGCACCCCGCAAATATCTGTGGAAGGAATGCTGGCTGCTCACTGGCTCAGCGACCCGGCAGACCACCCGCTCCTCTGTGGCACAAGCGCACCAGCACCCTGCTGGTCCCGGGGGACTCTGGAGCAGCTCCTGCCTCCCGTGGTGCCCAGCGGACCCGCCGCGTGCCCAGCGTCACTGAAACAGCTACTGCTTCTTCTCACTTAGTCTTTGGATCCCTGAGTCCAGCACATAACAGGAGCTCACTAAAGTTCTTACTTGTAGAATAACATCCAGCCAGCAATTCCGGCTGGTACTTCTGAAGTCCAGTGGGAGCTGCAGCTCAGAGCCTCGCACTTCTGGCTTCAGTCTAGCAGAGGACGAGGGAGCCTGTCCGGACCTCACCGAGCAGATGCTTCCCGGCGTCACGGCGGGTCCCGCCCTGACCCAGGCTCCTGGGAGCGTCTCCTGCCCTCCCGCCCGGCTTCGGGTCTGCTTGGGCGAAGAGACTAAACGGACCGTGAGGCCCAGGCAAACCGAGCTCAGGGGGCCGCTCTGCCGATCTGCCCCTTGGAGCCAGCGTCGGGGCCGCGGGTGGGGAAGTCCCGGGAGTGTCCGGGGCTGGACACACTAGGCTTGGTCTCGGCGTGGCCCTCATCGGCTCTCTCCTCGAGGCGGGAGAGCCCACCCTGACGGCCCCGTCCCAGCCCCAGAGTAGGGACAAACCGATGCACAGATGGGTCGGCGACCTTTGCACACTGGGGCCCTGGGGCGCCTCCGAGGAACAGCTTCTCGGGAGCAAAGGTTATCTGAGTCCATGGTTTCCAACCACGGCCGTTGGGCTCCTTCCTGTTGAGTGTGCGGTGAGTGCAGCCTGCCCAGCGGCGCCAGCGGCCAAGAAAGACAGAGGGAAGAGGGCGGAGTCCACGCCACTTCCGGGCCACGCCGCGGCCAGTGGCCTCGTCCCGCTCCCTGGACCCACCTCGCGATGGGCCACTTCCTGTCGCTCTTGAAGGGGGCGGCGGAGCCAGTTCTTCCCGGAGGCTGTGGCCGAGCTTTTCCACGGGAACCCGTTGTATTGATTATTGGTTTAGACACTGAGGCCCCCGAAGGTTGATTCCCCGAGGTCTCGCAGGTAGCAAATGTCAGAACTTGCCTCTGAACGTCTGTCCTCTCCGTCCCCATCTGTCTGTCCCACTGGCGCTGCTGCGGCGAGCACCTCCCGCCTGGCTGTCTGGATACGTGGGTGACAGACACGGACTCTTTGTCCACGCGCAGAAAATGAGGCTGTGTCCGCTTTTCCTTCACTTCCGTCGACGCAGATAGACTTGTCCTGCCTCCGCACAGACAGCGCGACTCCGCTTAGGAGCCCCTGGAAACAGCCCAGGCAGCCCCGGCCTCGCCGGAAGCCCCAGCAGAGCTCCTCGGAGCCTCCCGCGCTGTGCCCGTGCACGGTGTGCGTGGCAGGGGACGCGCTGGCCCTGGCCTTGCTCTTTCAGAGCCTGTGGGAGGACAGTCCCCCCAGAAGGGCTCTGGAATCCTGTTTCGGGGAGAGGGAAAAGCACCCGCTGCCGCAGGGCCAGGTGGCCGGGCCCCGAGGCCTGTCGGGAGACACAGGACATGGCCGGGGCATCGTTCGCAGGAGGGCCTCTTTGCTCTCATCTGAGGAAGGAGACTGATCGACTTACAAGGTGTAATCAGTGTACAGAACGTTTAAACTTTTAAAAAAGGTGTCCCAGCGAAAGGCCATGAATCTCCTCAGGACAGTCCTCAGCTGGGAGACTCCGGCCGTCATCCGACCGCTTCCCCGCGCAGTCGGACACCCTCCGTGGCGGGCGTCTGTGGCTGTCCTGCGTCGATTCAGAAGGCTGAGCTTCCGTGTCGTTCTGACGCTGGGGAAAGAGCCAGAGGCCGCGCGGCGCCAGACTCAGTGACTCGGGGGAGGGCACTCCGTCATGTTGTTGTTTGACAAAAATCACCATAAATGCTTGATTGACAAGGAACGATCGAACATACAAGTAAAACAGAGTTTTCCGATTTAAGTTACAAATGTGTAGAGGCCAGGGGTTTGCCCTGTGCTGTCAGGTACAGAGGGTCCTGAGTTCGATTCTCAGAACCAAGAAAAAAGACCGCCCAACAAATGTTTACACTTAAAAATAAAGTACGGTAAAAGACACATTGCCCTTAATCCTCCTCAGAGTACTCAAAATACCTCCCCTCTTTTTGAACACACTCACCCCATTGTGATCAGCAATATGTGTTTTATAGCAGTCAACTTTTTCATGTGAATACCATCTATTTCAGTCACCCCTTGTACACCGCAGTTGTCAACACTGCAAACCACCTGCTCACGTTCTCGGAGACGGTGGAGGGAGCACCGATGGCCGGGGGTAGCCCATGCCAGCCCCATCTGGGTCACGGTGGTGCTGCAGCCGTGCCGGACCGAGGCCGTGGGCCACGTGAGCGTCTGCTGGGCTCTGTGCTGGGGCCGTGGATCTAAGACGCCTCGGCTGGCAGAGGTGAGGGGGCGGGCATGTGGCCGAGCCCGCAGGGCGGTGACCCCCAGAGAGGTGTCGGCCTGGGAGGCGGAGCTCTCAGGCCGGGGTGGGCTTGAGCTGTAGCGGGAGGGGTGGGGCTGAGAAGGGGTCTGGACTCGCCACGCGCTTTCAGAGAGGCAGGAATCAGAGAGGCACGTTGGAAGAGCTTAGGGCTGTTGGCCGTGGCCAGGGTGTGGGGCAGAGGCGGGCGAGGTTAAGTCTAGTCCTGTGTACGAATTCCAGTCAATGGAGCCGTTGGATCTTGCTGAGAAGCTGGGATCTGACCCCGGAAGTGAAGGGTCACCGGCTACACCTGCTTTTTGCAACATGAATTTCAGCAGCAAGAGAGCTGGATGATTTATCTGTGTAACAACGAGACCTATTTCAAGAGACTTCTGTGCATTTTCACAGGGCTCGAATTGATAGGCAGATTCTGGTCTTCAGTTGTAATCATCCAAACCCAAGATGCAAGAATTATGCCCTTCATTTGCAACTCAGAGACCAAAGTCTGAGCATCGGCCCTGCAGGAACGAGTCAGGCTGGGCTGTGTGGTGGTCACTGCATGGCTGACCGGGCTCTGCACGTCCTGCCGCTCAGTCTGGGAGAAGCTACAAATTCCCAGCGTGCACTGCGCCACCCCCCAGCCTCCGATGCTGTAGACACCGGCTCCGGTTGGCTTTTCTCCCTTTCCCAAACGTAGATGTCTTATACGAGAACCTTGTGTTCCTATTGAGTCCTCCTCTCTCCTGTGGCTGGGCTTTATCCCTGGCCTCCAGCACAAAAAACAAGGCTCGCAGCCCTGGTGGCAAAGGCCTCGCCCTGCTGCAGCTTGCCAGGCAAGACTGAAAGCTCCAGCCTTGTGGCCTGCAGTGCGTTTCATCCCTGACCTTGACCCAGGTGGACGCTCAGAGGCTGCGTCCGCCTCGTGCACCGCGGTGTCCCCAGAGCCAGGCACACCATGTGGGATATAGAACAAGCCACGGAGACCCGTCCTGTGCCAGGCAGCGTCCGCCCGGGGCAGACACCGAAGACAGTGGAGCGAGGCCCCTGGCCCCAGGCGTCTGCGGTAGAAGGGATATGGTGGCAGATTATCAGAATGTGGTACGAGCTTGTACAAAACGCAGGTCAGGAGAGAGGGCGGCGTGGCGCCAGAGGAGAGGCTGTCGTTTCTTCTGTCAGCTCCGCCCCGGAAGTCTGCGCTCACGACGCCAAACGCTTCAGCGCACCGTGAGTTCGTGTTTTTTCGCATGCAGAGGAAAAGTGCCCAGAAGGCGCTTCCCCCTTCCTGCAACTGACAATATGCGCGTGAGCAAGATCGATTTTTTTCTTTAAAAAAACGCCAATAAGAACTGATCGGTGAGACCATGCTAGTATACTATTCTGCGGAGGCCACAGAGCTGTGCAGGACCCTCCACCCTGGCGGTGGCTCCCACCCACGCGGGGGCCACCAAGGAGCCAGCGTCTTTCTCCCCACCTGGCTTCTGACCGCAGAAGAGGTGGACTCCGTGGGCCACAGTGCGTGCTGGTGCGAGACACTGTCCCCGGCCGGTGGGCGGAGGCGGCTGGAGACGGCGGGCTGCGAGGTCAGGGCCCCTGGGTGGCTCCTCGCCCGAGTGGGCAGGCCACGCGGAAGGGCGCAGGGGTCTCTCCGCCGTGGGGACCTGAGTGGCCAAGAGGGGGAGGAGCCGCTGCTCGGCGCCGGATCCCCTCGCCTGCAGCGCCTCCCAAGCCCCACCTCCCCCGATGGCCCAGGGCCCGCAGCTGGGAGCCGCCCTCTGGGGCCGCAGAGCCCTGGCAGGGCTGATCTCAGCTTCGTCCGTGGTGCTTGGCTGACCCAGGGCAGACGGCGTGGCGAGACCCTCAGAAGGGGCAGCCGCGCGCACAGAGCTCGGTGTCCGTGTCGCGACACCGTGTGAGGCCGCGCTCTTTCGGTGAAGCCCGCGGGGCTCCCGGCGGCTGCCCCTTCCCAGCGGGGTGGGAGTCCCCAGCCTGCTCTGCGCAGGCGCGGATCTCCCGTGGCCAAAGCAGCCAGTGCGCCGAAGCCGTCACTTTATTCCACGGGGCACACGTTGGTCCTCTACCGACAGACGCAGGTGGCTGCACACGGCGTCCAGCGGACTCGACGCCTGGCCGTCTCCCGTCATGAATAACGCAGCGTGGTCTGCGGCTTTCCGGGTGCTTCTGAGGTGCAAGACGCTGCGAGAACACAGGCGTGGAGCAGGCCGGCACGGGACGGGGACGCCAGCTGCAGTCGTGGCTGGGAGTCCGGACGGGAGCCGAGGGGTGTGGGGAGCGGGGGACCCTCACACTGTGTCCACCGCAAGTCTGGGCCCGGAGCTGTCCTCCACCGGGGGCACAAGGCTCCCGTCACCACGTATCTCGGTCCCAGTGGCCGGGTCGGGGTGACCGGGACTCCCGCGAGCGGAAGGGGCGCTTCTGTCACGTTCCCCGGCCCTCGCTGGTCAGAGAGGAGGACCGCGCTTGTGCAGGGCCCCAGCCGTCGGCCCTGGGAGCGGTCGGGACAGGCGGCGCCATGGCCAGCCCTCCCGGTTCTGCAGTGAGGTTCTGAGAGGACGGGATGCTTTCATCGGACCTCCACTGCCCCCGGCCCCAAGACCGTCTCAGTCCCTCTGCGCCGGACAGACCTCGCTCAGCCGTGACCTCTGCGCCGGACAGACCTCGCTCAGGCCGGCCCGGGGCCTCCGAGTTGACCCCGTTTGTCTGGTCACACCGCCCCCTCCCCACGCAGAGCACAGCTTGGCGCGGCTTAGAGGCCTCAGGGCCCTGGGCGTCCTCTCTCCCTCCTGATCCGTTATTATTCTTTCTAATTTTGCAGAGTCCCTGACTGGATAAGGCCACTGTGAACACAAATGCATATTTTAATAGCCAATATTGAATTTACCCTTGTATCTCAGGAGGGCAGAGATAAGGATGTGGCCATTAAAAGCAGATACATAATTTTAAGTCATGACTGGGGATTACTTCGCGAAGTGAACAGGCAGGGACCTGGACATTTAACCAAAGGCTGAAGTTTTTAAAGCCTCGGAGATGCTGATGATTGAAGGATAGCTCGGTGGGAGGGCCGACACGCCTGATCTGGCACGGTACGTGTCCGCGTGACTCGTCAGCCCTGAGCACCGTGTGGCGCATTGCCAAGTGAAGTGGCCACCACGCCTCCGTCCGCACACCTTGGCGCCACACAAACCCGGATCCACGTCACCTCTGCTTCTGCATCGAGGCGTCTTCCGTGGAAGAATCCGGATGGACAGGCAGAGCTGAGCTCCGAGCTTAGGGTTTTGCCGTCTCTGACTTTTTTCACACAGAGCCGTGTCGGCCACGCTGGTCTCGAACTCCGGACCCTATTTCCCGCCTCACACGTGGACGTTTCTCATCTTTACAAAGGGCTCGCCCGTTCCTGACCCAGCGAGCACCTGGTACCCAGGGCCCCTGGCCAGGCGGCAGAGCCCAGCACCGTCCCGTCCTGCACGCAGGCCTCGCTTTCAGCCTGACACCCTGGGCTTCTCAAAGCGCGTTTTCCGAAGGAGCGGGCTGCCCATGCCCACCGCTCTGCAGCCTCTCGGGGCCTGCGTTTGTGGCCAACAGCCCGTGCCCGTCTGCACAGAGAGGGAGGGCTGCTCTTTGCCTCCCCGTGGGCAGTGCCCATCCTCTGGCGGAGGAGGAGGGTCCTGCCTGCTGCGGAGCTGCTCTCCAGTCGGGGTTGCTGGGCTTCATGTCTTCTCCTGAACGTGACAGGGCACCGATCCGGGAGTTGGCGCTGGCCTGAACTGGGGCCGCTGTGTGGCGTCCAAGGGCCACAGCCCTTAGGGCAGAGGACGCGGGCTGTGGCAGGAGGCCGGGGCCAGGCGGTGAGCGCCAGGGCCGCGGGCAGTGGGGGCCAAGCAGGTCCGCGAGGGGCCTGCAGCCTGGCCGGGGCAGCGCTGCTCTGAGCGTGTCCCGAGACCCTGTGGGTCCTGCAGGGTGAGCGGGCTCTGAAGTCTTCCGGGGAGCTTCCCAAAGCCCGGGTCCTGCATCAAGTTTCCTTTTCCTTCCGTCCGTCCTTCCTCCTTTCTTTCCTTTCCTTTCCTCCCTACGGAGCTGGGCCAGGGCTTCCACGTGCCCCCCTGTGTGCACACGCAGACCTGGCCGTGCTCGTGCGGTTCCCAGGATGGCGTCCCTGGGGAGAGACGTGCCGGAGAGTCGGCCACCGTCGGGGCGGGCAGCAGACTGACCCAGGGCGTGCTCCGGTGGGCAGGCCGAGGGCTCCGGTGGGCGGGCCGAGGGCTCCGGTGGGCGGGCCGAGGGCTCCGGTGGGCGGCCCGAGGGCTCCGGTGGGCGGCCCGAGGGCTCCGGTGGGCGGGCCGAGGGCTCCGGTGGGCGGGCCGAGGGCTCCGGTGGGCGGGCCGAGGGCTCCGGTGGGCGGGCCGAGGGCTCCAGTGGGCGGCCCGAGGGCTCCGGTGGGCGGGCCGAGGGCTCCGGTGGGCGGCCCGAGGTCCGCACTTGGTAAAATTGAGTTGAACTTGCCATTTTTGCTGAATAAGTAGATGTAACCGCTCTTCTCCCTCTGTCTGCCTCTGCCTCGCACGCATACACACACACACACACACACACACACGAGTGCACACGCACGCACATCTCGTGGAAAGGTGTCTGGCGCAGCAGCCTGGGCCGGGGCAGCATCTGCGCCTCTAACCAGGCGGCCTGGCCTGGGGACCACACTTTGAGACCCACGCCCACGCACTCGTGAGGTCAGCCAGAGGAGCACGGTCGCCTGGCACGCAGGGGGGAAGGGGCAGTGCCCGGGAGCCGCCGGCTGTGGCCACCCACGCGTCCTGGGGTCTACACCCTCCCACCAGAGGGGAGGAGCAGCCAAGCGGGGTGTGTGGGGCGCGGCGCCCCCCCGTTTAGTCACCTCTGTTCTCGTGGACGCCACGCGGAAGCCTGTTTTCTCGCTGGTTTACTCTCTCCTCTTGGCTTCCTAGCTGCTGAGGGGCATCGTTGGGCACAGCCCTCACCACAAGGCAGCCTGACACCGCGCCCTCCCTGCACCCTGTGCCCTCCCCACGCCCTGCGCCCTTGCCCTGCCCACCTAAGCTTAATGCCTGCCTGAAACTCCAGCCGTCGGCAGGACCGTTGATTTAAAGGACGCAGAGAGGCCTGACTTACGCCATGGCCTCAGGGCCCCTGTGCACCCACAGCCCCAGCTGCCACCTGCCACCGTGCACAGCAGACAGGCTGCCCCGCAGGCAGCCATCAGGAGAGGTGGGCACGCGGGTCTCTGAGGGGCCTGGCCAGGGGGCCGTCCTCCCCAGCTGCTGGCACCCCAGGCAGGATTGGCCACCCGGGCCACCCCGAGGCCGGTTGGGTCCTCTGCAGCCCGCCGCTCCTCACACACCCTCCTCCCGGCCCCCTTGCCACGGCCCCGGCTCCTGCGCACCAGGGTGAAGCAGCCCGCGCAGGTCAGGCGCGTGTGGCTGCCCTGGGAAGATTTTCCTGTGAGCGCACAGGCTGGATTTCGGCCTCAGGCCCCCGTCCCAGCCAGGACGGGGTGGGAGGTGCCAAAGTGCCCGCAGCAGGGCCTGGCTTCTCCCCCTGCTGGCCCCTGTGCCCCCAGACACCTGCGCCACCTCTGCCGTCCCCCTCAGCCGGAAGCCGAGGCTGTGGCCGAGCTGCCTTCGCAGGTGGCTTGCTGCGCAAAGCTCTGGCGACTGCGGAACTGACCCCACTGCCCCGTCCAGGCTCCTCCCGAGGCCCCAGGATCAGAGGGACCAGAGCACAGACTCAGCTCTCCGGGTGAAGGCAGAGCCCGAGCTGCCCAGGGCAAGGGCAGCTGTCACCTCTGAAGGCTGCTCTGTCACCTGACTGTCACACGGAGGATTCCACAGCGGGAGGGACAGAAGGGGCCCAAATCCCTCGAAGCCCTGACCCGGTCCAGGGCCGCAAGGCCTCGATGGGTGGCGTGGACACAGCCTCCAGGAGCTGGAAAGGGAACACTGGTATCACGAACCCCAGGGGCAAGCCTGCCATGGGTGCCCTGCCTGGAAGGTGGAGTTTCCTGGGGGGTAGGGGTGACCCCCAAGCCTACCCCGTCACCTGGAGGCTCCACAGAAGAGCAGGCCAGCCCCAGCCTTGTCCGCCGGGATGCCAGGCCCGAGCCTCCGTGGGATGAGCCGGCCGCCCCATCGCAGCAGGAAGGAAACGCGCGAGGAGGCACGGGCACTGAGAGCTGGTGATGCTGGCGGCACCCCCGCTTCCGCTGAGCACGGACAGGGCTCCTTTGAACAGCACCTGAGGTACAAGGAGCAGCGGGGCCGGTGAAGGCCGAACTGCACTGTGTCATGGGCCGAGACGTGCCGCAGGCTCTGGTGAGCCACGGGAAGCCTCCGCGGCCTGGAGAGTCGGAGTCCAGGCCCAGGAGGAGCGAGCGGCAAGTGCAAAGGCCCTGAGGCGGGTCCGTCTTGCTGTGGGAACCGGGAAGAGGCCGTGCGGCCTACTCACGCTGGAAAATCAGCTCACGTAGGGCCACAGCAACTCTGTGGTTCTGAATGACTGAAATCCTAACTGCCAGCACCCCAGGGAGGCACTGCCCTCTTTGACAGGAGGGGGTCATGCCCAAGCTATGATGGAAAACGTAATGTGCCTTAACGGAAGACACACAGATGGTACTCGCTGCCCCTCTGTCACCACCTCCCAGCGACTGATGTGGGCATGTGTTTGCTACGTAAGAGAAGCAAATATTTCAGCTGGAAAAAGGATACTGCAGTGACGAATGTGCCCACATACCCACCTCCCCTTGAAAATGTCACTGGGGCGAAGTCAGCTGTGAGCCTGGCCCGTCTTTGAAAAGGGCCATGTGGCTTGGGAGGCACCTGGCACCCCGCAGAAGCCCGCCCAGGGAGCCCCGCGCCCTCCGTTCCTGTGTCCCGGACCCACAGAACGGGCACCAGGGCAGCTCAGCGCGTGCCAGCCCAGGCGGGCCTCGAGGAGCGTCCGGCCTGTGGGCGTCCTCTGTCCAGGCTCCCACGGGCCTCGCTGCCGCTAGAGGGCGGGCGACGTCAACAGACCTCACAGAAGGTCACGAGTAAACCTGCTTATTCACTGGATGGGGTTTTAAAAGTTAGGGCCCTGCGCCCGCAGCCGCAGGGCATGAGTGTGCCATCCAAGCCCGCGTTGTGGGGCGACTGCCGAAACCAGAGCGGTCCCCTGCAGCCCTCCACCAGGTGCCGGGCTCCAAGGAGAAAGAGGCGGCCCCTCCCTGCCCGACCCCTGCCCTGGGCTCCGTTTCCCCCACGCGGCCCCTCTGCCCAAGCCGAGCCCCCAAACGCCCATCCTCTGGGCACGGCCCATGCCACGATCGGTTCCCTCTGCTTGGCCCCACCGGACTGCTGAGTCGGGCAGAGGCCGGCTCTTCAGAGCTGCGCCGTCCTCTCCGGGCCTCAGGGTGGGCCCGGGCAGCTGGGCTGTGTCTGCCCACAGGGCGCCCCGACTCGCACCCTGGAGGTCTCTGGAGCCTGAAGAAATAGTCGCGAGAGTCTGGGTGTCGATTTCCCCGGGAAGCGGCGTGTGGCTCCGACCCTATCTCCGGAGGAATCGGCGAGTTCGAGCCGCCCAGAAGTGAAGAAGCAAGTGTCCCAAGGCGCGAGTGACCCCGTCACCACCAGACAGCGAAAATACACGCAGTGTGTCCCCAGCGCGGGCCACACTCGCCGCCCGAACCCCGCCTCTCTTGCTGCTACCTCCGGCCCTGTCCGGCGGGGCCGCCGCCTCCCGCCTCCTGCCTTTTCCGCAGCGCAGCGTCACTTGAGAGGTGACCCGGCCCCCACGCGCCCTGCCCACGGCTTCCGGGCGTCTCCCCTGCTTTGCCCTTCGCTTCTGCTCCCTCCTCACCGACAGCGTCTGCACCCACCAGCGTCGCCACGGGACCTGGGGTGTCCGCGGGAGCCCGAGTGAGGCGAACTTTTCAGAACGTCCTGCGTGCCAGGGACCGCGGCACTGCCTCCGGGCCCTCTGGGCACCCCGGGAGGTGGAGTCGCGCCTCTGCAGAGCGGACAGGGGTGAGCCGGGCGCCTGGCGCTTCCCGGAGCTGCTCTGCCCCTGTGCGCGGTGCGACCTGCCGCCCGCGCGTCCGGAAGCCCTTTCCACCTGCTCCTGCGGTCTCGCCCGTCTCCGCCGCTGCCTCCGAGGAAGGGACCCCGCGCGGCCCCTGGGGCCGCAGCGCTCAGGGAGTCCTGGAGGGAGGAGCGCGAGGGAGGAGCTGCGTGGGGTCCCACGGTGCCAGGCCCTCTCCATGTAGCTGCCCGGGGACAGTGGCCACCCAGGCCTCCCTCCCTCAGGACTCTGGCTGCTACTCGCTCTGGGCCATAGGTGGCTCAGTCCAGCCACCAAAGCACAGTCTGACAGACGGGATGTGTATATCATCCGTTTTGGAGGCTAAAGTCAAGGTGCCAGCAGGGCTGGGTCTGTCCTGGGCCTGGCGAGGGCACCATCTTGTGACTATCCCACTGTACCCACTTGTCCCGGGTCTCTCTTCCTCCTCCTGAGAGGGCCGCAGTTTGATTGGATGGAGGCCCCACCCCATGGCCTCTTTGTGTCAGCTCCGTGAAGCCTTTATCTCCAAATCAGGTTCCATTCTGAGGGCTGGGACTTCACCATGTAGATCCGGGGGGGCCGCTCCTAAAAGCCCCCTGCATCTTCCATTAAGCACTTTACCTTGATTCAGAGGTGCCATCTGCTTCTGCCGCTGATGGATTCAGCGAACGCTGGGGCTGCTCTTCCTGGAGGTCTGTATAAATCACCTGCCTGAGCCTCTCCCCTGCTGCCAGCCCCAGGAAGCAGTGTCTAATCTGGCCAGGTTGCCTGCAGGGCCATGGAATCCCCGCGTAAGACAGAGCTTGCCCTGGGCCCTCCCGCGAACCCGCCGTCCCATCTCTGACCTTGGAGCCCACAGAGGACAAGTCATTTCCGGAGTCCAGCCACCAGCCTCTGCGTTGGATGGGAGAACTTTGCGTGGGCCTTGCCGGGCCATGGACATAAATGTGTTTGTTTTCCAGCTGAGGATGCAGGCTTTGCTGGTGAGGTGTGCCAGGGGGACTGTGTTCACAGGCTGGAGGGATGTTGTGTCTGCCCCGTGAACCGGTGAGGACTTGGCATGTGGAGGTAGATAGTCACTGCCCACCACCGGGTGCAACACCCAGCACCCCCAGCTTAAAGGAGGAGAGGCTGAATGGGCTCACAGCTTGGGGGATGCAGTCCATAGTCAGCGGGCAGGAACTTCAGGGTGGGAGGGTGTGGCGGACAGAGCACAGCTGCTTAGTTCATGGTGGTCCAGAAGCAGAGCGGGGTCAGTTCCGGAAGAGAACGGCAGAGGGACCCGATGTGGCCCCAGTCGGCAGCCTCCGTCACTCACCCTGACACCCGAGGGCCTGCTCTGCTGATCTGGGCGTTTCTTACCCAGTGGCTCTGGCGCGTCAGGATGAACCATGGGGGAGGTGCTCAGGGTGTAAGAGAACACGGAGCACTGTCCGCACCAGCCCAGCCCGCCAGGGCACATGCCAAGGGGCCGTAAGGGAGCAGTGCTGTGAGAGGGGTGCCCTTGACCTTTGCCCCGGTGAGCCCCGCGGAGCCCTCTCCCGAGCGCCGCTTCCGGGGTTGGCAGGCCTCCCTCAGAGTCTCCAGCCCATCCGAGAGCAGTTCCCTTTGAACTTTGTTTCCTTCGCTTTCCAGCCTCCCCATCCAGCTTCCTGTAGCCCTGTCCACAAACCTGGGGTCCCTCAGCGTTCCTGTGAGACCCCAGGCTGCCTTGTGAGCTTCAAGTGCGGGTTCCAAGGCCCCCTGTTTTCTCATGTTTGTGTGTCTGTCGTGCAAATTGTCAGAAAATGAGGCCCAGATGTGCCTGCCTCATCTCCACTGTCATCAAACAGTCCCGAGAGCTGTGTGACGCCCGCGAAGGTTTGCTGTGCCGAGGTTCCGTTCTCCGGCTTTCTGCTCTAATTAAGCGCAGTTCCCCCGGAGCGGGCAGTGCGCCGTGCGAGCCCCGCTCGAGCAGAGAGGCGCGGGAAGCACAAAGCCCGCGCCTCCCTTCAGGGCTCCCAGCGGGGACCACTCCACCTAGAAGTCACCGAATTAACCCGGTGGTGAAGCTGTGGCTCGGAGGACCCAGGTGCCAAGCGCGAGCAGCCCCTGGACTGTGACCGTCGAGGGCCGGATCCGGCAGCCGCCACCCAGATGTCTCGCTTTGGTCCGATCGCAGCATCTTTGGCCTCCGGGACCGGGCTGTGTCTTTCCCCAGTCGAGGGTACACGACTCGGCAGAGCCCGGGACACCGCCTGGCACTTAGGGTCAGGACAGGACGCCCAGGTGCCCACGGGAGCCTGCAAAGCAATCAGAGGGGGAAAACGACCTCCCGATTTCCTGGCTGCGACTCACAGCTCGGAGTGTGGTCCCGGCCCAGAGCTGATTCAGAGCCTGCCCTGGGCACCTGTTCGTGCCCCAAAGGGCAGGAGAACTTTCTTCCTGGATGGCCCGGGGAGGCGGCATGAGGCCCGGGTCCCTGCGTGATCCCCGCGGCTCTCTGTTCAGGGCTGCCGCAGCCAACGCTGAGTGTAACAAGCAGCTCTCTTTCCTCTGCCTACAGTTTAGGCCACTCGATATTTTTTCTTCTTTTTTGCTTTGTTTTTGTCAGTTTGTTTGCCTTTCCAAGTCATTGAGGGACCAGATACTTCGTGAGTGTAGAAAGGAACAAGTCTGGTGATTCCCAGGCCGGGCCGTGTGCAGAACTCTGGGCAAGACCGCCACAGACGCGCGGCGCCACCCGCTGGCCAGCGGCAGTGGTGAGGAACAGCCGGGTCTTCAGAGCTCAGCGCCTGCCGGGTGCAGGGTGACCACTCTGCTCTGTTCAGGCCGCCTCCCCCAGGGGAGGGCATCCCCGTCTCCCCGAGCGCCCAGGGGGAGTCAGGATCCAGAGCTGCCCCCCAGTCCCAGGGTTCACACCCGCGCGAGGGAGCGGGATTCCCGCCCCGCAAGTCCCGCCGGGCTGAGTCTGGTTTGGATTCTGGCAGCAAAGGCCAGATCGCGGGGCGGATCACCAGATCGCGGGGGCGGATCACCAGATCGCGGGCGCGGTCACCAGATCGCGGGGGCGGTCACCAGATCGTGGGGGCGGGACACCAGATCACGGGGGCGGATCACCAGATTGCGTGGCAGTCACCAGATCACGGGGGCGGGGTGCCAGATCGCGGGGGCGGATCGCCAGATCGCTGGGGCACACTCCTCGCCTTTCCGGTGCTGTCTGCTCCACCCCCAGGCACGGATCAGGGTGACGTTCACGTGCCATGGAGTGGCACTGTCTCCACAACCACTGCCGTCCGTATTCAGCAGGTCTCAGACTCCACACCGCCGAGCGGGGCCAGCTAGGCTCGCGTGGTCAGGAGCTCGGTGCGTTTTGTGCAGTCTTCGCTTCCAGTGAGTTTGATCAGCCGAAGCCCTTGCGAGTCACACGGCGTCGTCTTAAGGGCACCTGCCTCGAACTTCGGACCCAGGGTCACGAAGCGCTAAGACCTGGGGTTGTAGCAGACAGTGCCACAGAGGGCAGCTTCACTTCGACCCCGCACCAAGCTCACCTGTGCTGGGGTCCCGCCGGTGCCGACTTTTCCTCCCGGGAGGCCGGCTTCAGCCGTCCTGATCTGTGCAGCTGAAACTCCAGGCCAGTCTTGGGGCACCCAGGGTGGCACGCCACTCTTGGCTTTTTTCTTGGCATTAGGGGTTGGACCAAGGGTGCCGGGCGCTGAGCTGCAGCTCCAGCTCTTTCATGTTAATCCACTGCTCAGGTCTAGCAAAGCTGCCCAGGCTGCACTCAAACGCTGGACGTGTTGCCTCCGCCTTCTGAGTCGCTGGAATCACAAGCGTGTGCTTCTGCGCCTGCCTTGCGGTGACGGCATTCACTGTGCTGATTCCCATCCGTGTTCGTATGCGTTCGTGGTACACAGTGGCTACGTGTGTGAGGGCGCCGGGACCTGCCTTCCCCTTCCCCGCCTCCCTCCATCTGTGGTCCCTTCCCACTTGCAGAAGGTCTGCTACCTATTTTTTATTTGGCTCTTTAACTGATTCATACTTTCAAGTTTCTCGTATAAGAGAAATCGTATGTCTGATTTATCTCACTTAATATTACAGTCTTGAGGTGCATCCATTTCCTGCAGTGACGCTGGTTTGTCCTGTTTATAGCAGTGTACTGCTCCATTGTATATAAATACATTTTCTTTACCCATTCATCTGCTGAAGATACTACTGTTCTTATCAAAAGTTGTCTCTGGGTTTTTTGTTTGTTTGTTTTTGTTTTTTCTGTTTTTGTTTTTGTTTTTATTTGAGACAGGGTCTCGCTTTGCAGTCCAGGCTGGCCCTGAGCTCACTATGTAGCCAGGCAAGCCTCGAACTCAGCAATCCTCCTGCCTCTGCCTCCCGCGTGGTGGGATGACAGGCGTGAGCCACCACGCCCGGCACTGTGGTATGTGGCATTGATGGCTGGTGGGCGTGAGTCTCCACGCGCAGCATTGTATGTGGTTATCGGGACTGAACTCAGGACCTTGCGCTTGTGAGGCAGGTGCCGGAACCACTGAGCTGAATCTCCGGCCCTGTTGTCTCTGTTTTACCCAGAGTTCCGAAGCTAGGCTTCCACAAGAAAGAAACAGTGAAAGTCAAAAGTGGAGGGCAGGGATATCCTGGCTCTCCACAGGCTGGAAAGTCCGGGCTGCTGCAATCCTTTGCGAAAGCCACCGTAGCAGCTGTGGATCAGTGCCGCCTTTCTGCCCGCACCATCCCCACCCCTACAGGCCACAGGAGAAGAGCAGCCAGGCAGTCGCAGTGCTGGTGGTGCCAGGGGTGGCCCAGGACTCTACCTTCCCCGGAGTTGCTCACGTAGCAGCTGGTTTTTATGCGGCTATGCTGTGTAACGAACAAGACTTGAGAGGCATTTCCTGAGCCGTGGGTGCCCCCCCCCGCGTGAGTGCGCGCGCCCCAGAGCCGGGGTCATCTGCGTCTCGGGCTGCGTTCCCACCTCTGAGTGCCATCCTGACACCACGGCTCACAGTTAGGAGGCAGGATCGCTGACCCCGCACAGAAACCTCACGGTGAGGGGCATGTTGGCGCGAAGCTCATGGCAGCTGGGTAGCCGCCCAGGGCAGCAGAGCCAGCGAGGATGGAGGGACCCAGTGAGACTCCAAGGCCGCCCCTGCCGGGCCCGCCAGACGCGCCCAGGGGCGCTCTGCCCATGCGCCGGGCGTGCCATAGTCCCGGGAACTGCAAGGAGGCTGAGCGCCGTCGGGTCCCTGCAGGCGTCTGGGGCCCCGGGCTGCTGTGTGTGCCCACCTGCCACCAGTCTGGCCTGAGCCCGCTCCGGGGCAGGGGCAGAGGCGCTCAGGCGCAAGGGGTCCCTCGGTGCCGGGCAAGCCCGTGCCGGCCTGCCGTGAGCGTCGCTTTGGGCACAGCCTCCACGCTACAGACCCGGGCCTCAGCCGGAGGGTGTCAGTGCCCTGGGAACGTCGGGAGGCACGAGGGGGGCCAGGGAGCTGCTGAGGGCCCAGAGCAGGTGACGGCTCTGGCTGGGGTTTCTCCCAAACCGGTGGACAAGGGGCGGGAAAGAAACTCAAAGTGAAGACAGAAGGTTTCCCAGGGGCGCGCGGCTTAGCTGGCCTTCTGGTCTACCCAAACTCTGGCCGTGTGCGCAGCATAACTAAGGATCATAGCAGCCGCTCCAGGGCCTGGGGCCGGAGCATCCGCGGTGACAGCAGACAGCGCCCTGCTGTGTGCCCGCTGCCCACGCCTCGGCTCACCCGTGCCGCTCAGGCAGGTCCTGTAGGTCCGCACGGCGGGTACCGTCTGCAGCGGCGGCTGCCACTCCTGGGTGCTTCGCTGCTCCGTGCACAGGAAGGGAGACGCGTCGGCGCACCCTGCTTCCTTCGGGAGTAAGAGGGGCGTTAGAAAGCCACCCCAGCGCCGCGGTGGCTGCAGAACCAGCTCTCAGAGCTTGGAAAGTCATGCTTCCTGGAATGCGAGTGCCATGTGCTGCCCCCTAGAGGCTCAGTGAAGCGTGGCAGGAGCCAGCGCAGCGGTGGGTTTGCGCTTGGCATAGAGCTGCCTCTTTCTCCCGAGAGCCACTCGTGATGCCCCGCATCGGGCAGGCGGGACGGCCGGGGGCCTGGGAGACTGAGCGCTGTGTCTGGTGCCAAAGCCTCATCCGCCACCGACCTGCCGCCGCAGAGCCTCGGCTGCACTCCCCGCCCCGTGCCCAGCAGGGCTCTCGGGCGCCCAGCGTGGAGGTGCCCACGGCTCCCGGGCGGGCCCGCCATCCCCTAGGGAGCGGCAACACAGGCTCGCGTGCTGGGCAGCCTGTAGGCCGGGAGTGGGTGTCACAGCTTCTCTGGTCCTCAGTTTCCCCACCTGTAAGACGGGCCAGGGTGGCGATTCTGCTGCTCCAGGCCCTCTGGCCCCGGCTCTGTTCCTCTCGGTCCCGTCCGCTGCAGCGGCCACTCACGGCTTCCAGGCTGAGGCCGAAGCGTCTCAGCCCGATCCCGACGCGTCAGGGCATCTCAGGGCGGGCGGAGGTTTGGCCGCGAAGGTTTTGAACTCCGCTGCGTCAGCGGCCGTTTGCATCCCTCCGGGTTGCCTCCAGTTCATAAACCCTGAAACAGCCGCTCAGGCAGGCCCGCGCGGAGGCCCGTCCTTGCTCTCTGCCGCGTCCGACCGGCGCGGCCCCTGCGGCCTCTGCCACGTTCGCCCCCCTCGCCCCGGCCCGGCTGTTCTTCTGCTGCCACAGGGGCACAGCTCACAGGGCACCGCGCCCCGCAGTTTGCAGCGTACCCTCCGGACCGCCTCGCATCAGGGCTCGCGGCGGGGGCAGCAGCCCGCCGCACGCTCACCCCGGGCCGGACAGGGAGGGAGACTCACGGAAAGCGAGTGACTGTTGACTTGGAGCCTGGGCCGCCGCCTCGCTCGTGCTCCCGCGAGGGTCGCGAAGAAGTGCTGTGTCGCCCTCACCCCCGACTTACCGGCGCCTCAGGCAGCTTGCCCAGGGCCGGCAGACAGAGCTGGGCTGTCCGAGCCAGGAGGCGGCCGCCCGCCTTCCCACGCCACTGTCTTCCACCAACACAGCCCGTCCGTCCGTCCGTCCGTCCACCGCCCATCCGTCCAGGCGCTCAGTCAGCCGTGTTCCGGGGCCGGCACCGCCTGGGCCTCTGCCTCGGTGCCTCTGAGATCTGCTCTTCGCTGCCGCCACGCCCCGTTCCCTGCGCCCCGGAGTCAGTGCCCAGGCCCGGCTGCAGGGCGCTCTCTGCTCAGTCCTCACAGGGCAGATCAGGACGCCGGCGGGCACCCCACGGCGCGGCCCGCTCACACCTGCGTGCTGGCACACGCGGCAGGACGCTTGCCGGGAAGTGAGTGTCCTTCCCTTCGCCGCGAGCGGGCAGCAGAAGTGGCTTCCGTCCGCAGGGCTGCGTCGCAGAGCGCGGCTCCGGCCGCTTCGCCGGGGAGCTCACCGCGTCCCTGCCTCGTGTCCCGGGGAGGCAAGAGCGTGCGCTCCGGTGGAGACCCAGATTTCCGAGCCAGAGCGGCAGCCCGACAGGAGGCGGTGGGAGCGGGGGTGGGGACGGAAGCGGAGGACGCGCCTCGCCGCGCCGCCGGCCTCCGCTCCGTGGAGGGGATCGGTAACTTCGGGCCACGTTTTCTCTCAGCCGCGCTGCTCGCCGCGCCCCCGCCCCGGTGCCCCGGGGCTGATGGGTGTGAGTGGCCGGGAGGCAGGTGACAACGCCGTGGCGGACGTGCCGCACGCCCGTGCTCCCGGGAGCGCCGCTGGACTTTCTCCTCGCCACGTCCCCGAAGAAACACCGCCCATCCCCTCCCCACCGTGCCAGCGAGGAAACGGGCCCAGAGAGGCTGGGCACACAGCGGGAAGTGCCCAGCGCTGCCCCCTAACTGCCCCAGAGTGGCCCCATCGGCTGCCTGCCCGTCTTTCTCCTCACGAAAATTCAGGCCTGGGCAGCGCGAGCGCCCTGTCCGGGTCCCGGGAGGCCTCGGTCCCTTCTGCGCTGAGACAGGAAGCTTCCGCCACTGCCGCCTCGCTGGGCCCGGCAGGGCTGCCCGAGGAGCAGTGGGGGAAGGGCGCCCTCCGCGGGGTGGGGACCCTCGTACTCCGGTCCCTTCCCTGCCCTCCGACTCCCTGCGCTGGGAGGGCGCCCCGGGGAGGTCAGCCACGTTACAGCCAAGAGGGCACCGGCCGAGGAGGAACGTGCCCCTCCGTGCCCAGCAGTGGTCAGAGCAGGAGCGAGCCTGTGGTCCTCGGGAGGGCCCTTCCGAGGCCACGCTGCGGCTGTGCGGGGCCCGCGGATGGAGGGCAGGACGCCCCCTCCCTCCATCCCTCCCGGGTGCCGCCCGCCCGTCTCACCCCCTGGCACGGCTGACGCCTCTGGGCGCGGCTCCGCTGCAGACGGGACGAAGGTTCTTCTCATGGAGCTGAGGCTCTGGCGGGCCCTCTGCTTCCCCTCCAGGGGCACCGAAGGGCAGAGGCGCCCTGGAGAGCTGAGCCGATCCTCTCGGAGAGCTCCGAATTCCCGCCAGAGCCAGGCGGGGCGGCACACAGGCCCACATTCCTGCCTGGACATCCCGCCACCCCCGCCGCGCCCCCGCTGGGCACTGCGCAGTTCTGGGCCCAGGGACGGGGCGGCACCATCTCTGCACCTTCGCCCCTGCCCTGGCCCCCGGTGGAGCCACGTCCGCTGCCCGACCCGCAGCCCGCACCTTGTGGCCCCTGCGGAGGGCGAGGGGCCGGAGGGCGGTCGGCTCACCCTGCACCCAGGCCGGGCTCCCGCTGCCACAGCGGCCGCTCAGCTCTGCGGTCGGATCCACCGTGCGGACTTGTGTCTGTCCATCCCAGGGGTCCCGCTGCGGGGAGACCCTCACGCACTGCCCCGCGCCACCGGGCTTCCCGGCCCCTCGCCTGTTCCCACTGGCTCCTCCCCCGAAAGCCTCCCCAGCCTGGCCCTTAGCTGCCCGGCCACCTGGCCAGACCCGGGCCCCTGTCCCCCAAGCACCTGCGTTTGCCTCCCACTCTGGGGCATGTACGCTGCATGTACGGGGACCGTCCGGGCATAACCCACTGTCCCCCCCTCCGTGCACTGGGCATGGCCTCTGTACGCAACCTCGTCATCCCCCCGTTCATTCATTCATTCATTCATTCAACACGCACTCCTGAATGTGTCGCTTTCTGTTGCTATGAGGAAATACCGGAGAGAATCACCTTATACAGAGGAAAGTTTCACCATGGCTCGTGGTTTTAGAGATTTCAGCCCATGGTCATTCGGCGCCATCACGCTGGGCCTGCAACGCACAGCCCCCTCCTAGCAGGAGCCCGTGGTGGGTGGGTCCCTTCAGTTCATGCCAGGTGCCGCCTGCAGGGTGGACGAGGGAGGGGAAGCTGAGGCCTCACCGACCCCTCACAGCCCAGCTCAGCGCCCGTCGCCTGCGCTGCTGTCCGCCTTCCCCGGTGCACCCTGCCGTCCCCGGGCCCGGCCCGGCCCGCTGTCCCAGAGAAGGAAGAGAGCGAAGCCTGCTGGGGCCGCCGGGCGCGGGGTGAAGAGGCGCTGGGGGGGGGGCCGCTGAGAGCCCGCACAGCCCGGAGCAGGAGGGCGCCCCCACCCTCCCTCCAGACTGCCCGGGCGCTGGCAGGGGCAGCGTCAGTGTGTGCCAGCCGAGCGGCTCCTTGAGGAAGATTAATGGCAATATGTCTTTTACTGTGATCGCTTTTAAAGTTACACAGTCACGGTTTTGGGTCAATCAAAATACCAGGAGTTGGTGATCAAGACTGACCCGCGTGGACGGACAGAGGTCCATGCAGAATTAAGTCCAAAAAAGCAACTTGCTCTGTCCACGCTCCAGTTTCATCACGTGAAATTAAATATCCATCAGAAACAAAGAAGACATATTAAATGAAATTAAGCACTTCAAAAATCTTACATACGGCAGCATTCTCAGGACATTAAGTAGCTGGTCTTCCATCTAACCCACGTGAAGAGTTAAATTTAAAACACGGAGGAAAATTCTTTTTTTTTTTTTTCTTTTTGGAGACATGGTTTTGCTTTGTAGTACAGGCTGGTCCTGACCTCACCATAGCCCAGGCTGGCCTTGAACTCAGGATAATCCTCCTGCCTCGGCCTCCCGAGTGCTGAGATGACAAGCGTGAGCCACATTACACGCCTGGTTCTGGAAGAACACTCTTAGTTCTCAAAGTTTGATTGATTGGTCAAGAAAATATCGTCCCTCGTAATCTTTTTATTGTTTTCAGCAAACTGTCCCTGACGTGCCGCACCACAGAGCTGTCTGCACACGCTCAGAAGAGCCGGGCTGGAGCGGAGCGGCCGTCTCAGGAGCGAGGCCGGGCCGGGCATTTGGTCGTGAGAGGGGAAGCTGTTCCGTGTTCCCCTCTCCTCGGTGTCTGTCCTTCCGCCTCCCTGCGGTCGTGGGGAGCTCCGAGCCTCGCAGCGCAAGCCCTCAGCCCTCCATCTCCCGCCCCGAGCCACCCCCGGGCCCAGACATGACCGTGCAGGCCCTCGCTGCGCTCCACCCACTGTCACTTCTGCCCCCGACACTGAGCTCCTGCAGCCAGATCCATCCCAGGCGCCCAGCCCCACCACGGCCCCGGCTGTCCCGTGCTGCGCTGCCTGATACAGTCGGGCAGCCAGGCTTGCGGTGGCCCCCCCCGGGCATCGCGTGTCTGCCAGGCCCTGGGAGAGGCTGGAGGGAGCAGAGGGACCGAATGCCAGCCCTCGGGGAGCTTCCAGGACGTGTGAGCGCGGAGAGGTGCCCGCAGAGACATCCACTGAAAACCGCTGCTCTGAAGGACACTCTCTACTTTTAGCATTATCATTTTCTGTATTTTTTAAGTTTAGCCCGGTGTGGTGATGCATACCTGCCACTGACTCTAGGTGGCTGAGGCAGGAGGGTTCCAAGTTTGAGGCCAAGCAATTTAGTGACTGAACAAGGCCCTGTCTCAGTCAGTCAGCCAGTCAATCAGGCTTGGAAGTCCATGGGTCCAACATACCACAGAAGCAGGGCTTCATTTTTATACCCCCCCCCCCGTATATTTTTGTTAAAACGGAAATTACAAAGACAGAAAACACACGTGCCAGGATGTTAGCAGTGATTAATTCTGCACAGTGAACATATGCACTGTGATTTTCTTATTTGTTCTTTGATGTGCTTTTAAAATGCCCCAATCAGTTTGTGAATTAAAAAAAATGAGAAGGGGAAAAGCGGACTTTGGAATCGGCAGTGAATCCAGCACCACGCCGGCACCATAGGAAGGAAGCCCTTTCTCTCCCTCCGCCCTGCAGCAGCCACAGGACGCCTCGCCTGGCCCGGGCCTGGCTGGGAAGCTGGGCTTGGCGTCCCCAGCTCTGCGCGGCTCTCCCTGAACCGCCTTTCTGTACCCTTGATACAAACACTAATGACCAAGCTGAGTGCATTAGTCAGCACCGCGAAGAGGCCGCCAGGTCCCCGAGGGGCTCAGTTACGGCCTGTGCACAAGTCATCTCAGAAACGAAACCGACTGCTCTTAGGGACCCTCCTTCCCTCTTCCTCGAATCTACTTCCTGAGCTGAGCTGAGGAGGGGACCCCTCTGGCCCAGACACCTGTGTGCCCAGGGCTCCACAGGGACCCCTCGGGATGTGCTTTAATGATCACTCCAGTGGCATTTAGCCTCCACTTAGGCATGTGGAGAAAAGTTCCCGCCCAAGGGGCAACTGTGCCAGAGATCTCACCCACTTAGGAGAGACCAGGGAGTTCGCTGGGCACAGAAGCGCCTCCCGGCTGGAGAGGAAAGTTCCAGACACACTGCCGGCTGGGAAGGAAGCAGCTGCCTTGCTGACCCGTGCGGGGCCGTGCCCATCACCAGACGCAGGCGGCGCTGGCCTGGGCTGCGGGCACTGTGCCCTCTGCTGCCCTGAGCCTGTGTCTGCACCGCGAGCCCAGCCGGCCCCCACTCTCAGCGGAGTCCACCCGGCTCAGGTCCCCGAGACGCCAGAGCCCGTTGGACAAGGCTGCCTGCACGGCCCGCAGGAGAGCGAGGCTCCTCCTCCGGTCAGTCCTGTCTCCCTCCAGACTTAGTTCCTACTCTGAGCCAGGGTGTGCAGATGTCAGCAGGCCCGGCCCTGTCCCCGTAACCACCCCCGCCGGCGCCCTCTGCCCGACGCATCGAGGGACAGTGTCTAGTGTGGAAAGTGGTCCTCGCAGGCCTGACAGAGTGCCAGAGCCCAGGACCAGGTGTAGTGGTGTGTGCCTGTGATCCCAGCAATTCAGAGGCTGAGTCAGGAGGATTTCCTCAAGTTCAAGGCCACTCTGAACTCCACACCAAAACCTTGTCTCACAAACCAAAGCCAAAAAAGATCTCTCCCCAGAAATGCCTTCTTTGTCCGTTGTTCTCACTGAACACTCAGAGCCGGCAGGAGAACAAAGCCTGTCCCACCTTGTGGCACAGAGTGCGGAGCGGCGGGGTCACCCCCAGGGTCTGAGTGAGACCGGATCAGCCTGCCACCTTCGCTTCCCAAACCCCGGCAGGCATTGTGCGCAGAAAGAAGGAACTCTGGGGTTTTGGATGCCTTCTAGCTAAGAAGTCTGCCGAAAGGACAGTTAATCTCTTTATCATAAGCCGCTTGGCCACATTTCAGTCCTGGAGGGGAAGCAGCGGAAGGAAACCCTGGCGTCCCTGCCCGCCGAGCCTCTGTGCGAGGTGCCCTTTTACCTTTTAATCCGTGTACTGGGGCTGCGGCTGTTCTGCCGAGAGAGAGAGAGAGAGAGAGAGAGAGAGAGAGAGAGAGAGAGAGAGAGAGAGACGGTCACTTGTGCCCCCAGAGGTTGTGAAACGTGCTTGAGAACCTGCCTGCGGGGGCACAGAAGTGTGCAGAGGGAAGTGTCCACGGTCAGGACCGTCACGCCGCTCTGGGGACCGCGCCCCGAGCACCGCCAGGCCTCACCCTGCGCCCTGGGTCCACGGGCACGAGACGTGTGTCTGTGGGTTTCCTATACGCACACATGCTCGGGCGTGAGGTGGGCACAGAGCCGAGCGCCCCGCCTGCCCACCTCTGCACCCCGTTTCTGGACAACAGCGAGAGACAGAACAGCTGCCAGCGAGGCCAGCAGGAAGGGTGGCGGAGAGCCCGGCGAGGCCAACCGGCTCCTGCAGCAGCAGCTCCGTGACTTCAGCGGGGCGGCCGCCCTCTCCGAGCCTGGGCTCCTGGTGCCGCGTCGGGGAAGTGGAGTCAGCGCGTGCTGAGCGCAGGAGGGTTACGCCTCGGGGCTGGGCGGGGCTGGTGATCTCCGGGACGGAGGGGAGCCGGGACCGGGCTTGTTCTGTGGGCGGCTGTTTCGCTCGAATGGAACATGGGTAGCACCAGGCAGGCTGGCACCACACGAGCGCACGGAGGTCCTGCCTGTGGGCCGGGAGCCGCTGGTGGGCTCGGAGCGCCTGCCGCGGCGGGGTGCGGAGTAAGAATGCTTTTCCCGTGCCAGGCGTGGTGGCTCAGGCCTGTCATCCCAGCACTCGGGAGGCAGAGGCAGGAGGATTGCTGAGTTCGAGGCTTGCCTGGGCTACAGAGTGAGCTCAGGGCCAGCCTGAGCTACAAAGCGGGACCCTATCTCAAAAAAACAAAAGAAAAAAAAGAATGCTTTTCCCAGACCATCGAGTCCCATTGTTTCTCTCGTCGCCATGACTGGCTTTCTCTGTGAGGCGAAGGTAAGGAGGGAGAGGGGAGGGATGAAAACCCTTGGGCACTGTCTCGGTTACCTTCTCGCTGCTGGCACAAAATGCCCGACAGCAACGAGTTAAAGGAAGTGAGATGTGTTTTGCCACAGCCTGTGGCAGCCTCGGGCAGCTCGGCAGACACAAGCAGCCCACCCGTGGCAGGGGCGGGGAGTCGGCGGGGAGTCCAGGGAGGAGGGGGCGGACACACCTTCCCGGTCACACCCAGCCACGAACCCGTCAGCGACCCGTCCGCCGATAAGAACCTGGCACCCTGACCCGCAGCCCCCCGGAGCCCCAGCCGGCATGCGTGAGGCTCCGGGCATCCAGCGGCCGGGCCAGAGCAGGATCCAGCCCGATGTCTCGACGGGAGCGAGCAGCCAGGGTCCCGGCTCCCCTCCCGGGGCTGCTTCTCTGCGCCCTCCCGGCGCCTCGGCCTCCCGGCGGACGGGCCGCTTCTCGGCGAGCGCCGGCTCCAGCGGATGGGACGCCCCCGGGGTGGCACCAGGAGAAGGCGCTCGGGACGAGCAGGGCCGCGGTCACGCGTTTTGGCGCCTCCGTCTGCGCTGCGGTGCTGAGCCTGCAGCCCGGGCCTCAGGCGCGCTCGGCAAGGCCTGTGCCGACCGGCTTGAATCTCCTCCCTCCTGCCTCGGCCTCCGAAGCGGCTGGATCACAGGCGCGCGCCCGCGTGCGAGCCGTTCTTTTGCGTTTGTGCAGCAGCATTTCTTAGGTGACGTCCTGGAATCCGGAATGGCCGAGCAGAGGAGAAAGAGCTGGGCCCACACAGACTAGTCAGCCTGGTGCCCGGGCAGGGAGGGGGCCGGGCAGGGAGGGGGCCCGGGCAGGGAGGGGGCCCGGGCAGGGAGGGGGCCCGGGCAGGGAGGGGGCCCGGGCAGGGAGGGGGCCCGGGCAGGGAGGGGGCCGGGCAGGGGCCCTAGGGGGCGGGGTCTGGCCGGCCTGGCCACGCCCTGCCCTGAGTCAGCCGCCGGCGAGAGGGGCGTTCAGGGCCGCCGTGGGATCCGGGCTCGCGTCTCCGCGCCGCTGCGCCCAGGCCTGACATTCCTTATTTTGATAATTGATGTGGCCGAGTTGAAGCCTGTCGCTGTGATCGCGTCGCACCGCGGCTTTGGTAGCGCGCGGCTCCGTGAAGAGTGACAAAAATCAATTTCCACCGTCCGCGGAGTGTTGTTTGATTTATTACCGCTGGAAGAAGAAATTCTTTATCTCCCAGGCCCTCGTGGAGATGCCGGGTTTACACTCTGCTGCCGGGGACGCTACGGAGGAAGCGGGTTCGTCCAGACTCTGGTGTTTCGGTAACCTTCCTCGGCTCTGCAGAGGACGCGCCGCCTCCGGTTTCTGTGGCACCGCCTGGTCTTGGCTGAAGCAATGACGGGCGCCCGGAGGTGTCTGGGAGGCCACGCGGCCGGGGCCGGGCTGGTCCAGCAGGGGCACCAGCACTTCCGCTTCTCCTGACCACGGCGGGCGGCGGAGGGGACCGCGGCGTGGGGAGTGGGGGTGGGACCGGGGTCTCCCTGTCCCCGGGAGGACCCCAGGTGCGCGTCCCCGCCCGCTCCGTGCGCCCCGTCCTGGTCCCCTGCGCCCCTCCTCCTAGACTCAGCACCACCCCCAGGCCCGTCTCGGGCTCTGCTTCCCGGGAGTCTCCTCTGGGACCGTGGCCTGGGGCTTCCTTCAGTTTGTATTCAGCGCTTCCGGGCCAGCGTGGAAGTGAGTGTGGAAGCGCACACCTCCTTCCGGTTTATGATGAAGCAGAGCAGGGAGCCGCTGGCACGGTGGCCAACGCGCGGCGAACCAGCAGCCTGGGCACGGTGGAGCTGCCGCGCGGGGAAGCGATTGGGAGCGCACTTCAGCCTCCACGGCCCTCTCTCCCTGGTGCTCTTCCTGCCGCTCCTGAGTTTCCTCCACACAGCAGCCAAAATGGTCTTTAAAACGTAGCCCAGCACGTAAAACCCTCTGGTGGCTTCTCAGCTGTACATCAGTACAAATGACAAACTTCCAGCTGCGTGTGGTGGTGTACAAGTATAATCCGCGCACTTAGGAGGCTGAGGCAGGAGAGTTTCCATGAGTTGGAGGCCAGTCTGGACTGCACAGTTCAAGGCCAGCCAGAGCTTTATGTAACAAGATTCTGTCTCAAAAAATTAAACCAAGACAAATTCCTACTGTGACCTGCGAGGGGCTCAGCCCTCTGTGAAAGGCCGGACGGTACACGTTTCAGGCCTGTGAACAGCATCGCCTCTGACGCACTTGGTCAGCTCTGCCGCTCTGCGGCCCCTAAGCAGGCGTGCGAGGCGTGATCACAATGTGCTGTGAACATTTAAATTGTGTACACACTGATAATGTTTATTACTCAACAAGAAGCAATGCCACTCACCGCCCTCAGTGCTTCCCCCACTTGGAACGCACTCACCTCAGTGTCCCGAGGCCCTTGCCCGCATGTCCGCAAGGTGTGGCCCGAACTGTGGTGAGTGCTGGTGCCAGCGCCACCCAGTGGCGAGACAGGTGCATAAAGCGCTACGCGGCCTCCTTCGCGCATCCGCCCCCTGCGGCCGCCTGGTCTCCCCAGGGTCGGAATGACCTTGAAAGGTCCGCGCGGGCCCATCGGTGCAGGCGCGAGTCAGCCGCAGCAGCACACCGCAGAGGGTCCGGCGCGCCCCCGGAGCCCTGGCCGCAGCTCCTGCCGCCCTCAGCGCCACCCCAGACAGCGCCATTCAGGCCCCTGGGCGTTTCCTGGGGTCCTTGCACCCCTCCGGGGGGAGGCGGACATCGGTGCTGGCCGAAGGTGGCCGGCAGCGCCCTCCCCCGGAGCCAGCAGGTCCGCGGGGTCTGCCCCTTCTGTGAGCGGGGCGCCCCCGGTGGAGAGCGCTGGGAGCCCGAGGCCGGCCGCGCGGGAGGCGGGAGTCCGAGCCGGGCCCTCGTCCCCACCGTCCGCCGTCCTGCGGCTCGGAACCGCGGTGCGAACCCTCCCTGTCCTCGCGCCCCGGCTGGGGCCGCGGAACCCCGTTCTCCAGGATCAAGACACAAGAGGAAGCCGCTTTCTGAACGGGCCGAGATTACCGTCAATTAAAGAGGGGTTTAGGGGTCCTCGGACGTCTGGGCGGCAGGAGCTGTTTCCTCTCAGCCTCGGGGGAGGAAGCAGGGGGGGCCGGCCCTGGCCCCTTCCGCAGGAGCCCGCCCGCCCGCCTCTTCCCTGGCTCGGCTCCCCGAAAGCCCGTCACCTGCCCGGCCGAGCGAGCTGTGTGTCACAGTGACGCGTGTGACCCAAGGTGCTGGCCGCTCACTTTGTTACATGACGCGGGGGGCGGGGGTTCCCCCAAAGCAAGAGTTGCCAGTGGGACAGAGGGGCTGCAGTGGGTGGTCAGAGATAAGGCTGGAGTTTTATCATGGGGCCGGGGGCAGGGGAGCCTTGAATGCTGCACCCAGCCATGCGAGCTCCGCCCAGGCACAGGTGTTGCGCGGTGACGCCGCCGATGCCCAGCACAGAAGTCTCTGCTGCGTGCAGAGCCCGGGGCAAAGCCGATGCAGACTGGAAGAGGCGAGGCGGGCACTGGGGCAGGCAGGGTGCCCGGCTGCCAAGGGAGCTCCTGGACTTGTGTGACGTCATGCAGCGCTGGAAGGGGCCCCGAGGGAGCCGGGCACCGCTGTTGGCAGGAGCCGGGAGCTGGGAGCCCATCGAGGCCGAGGACGGTGGGGGTGCGGCTGGGTCCCTGAGCTCTGAGGTCGGGCCCAAGACTGACCAGACCCAGGCATCATGGTGCTTCTGGGGCCGCAGGCAGGAGCGAGGCCTGCTGGAGCTGCCACGTTTGTGCTTCCGGCATCGTGACTTCCTGTCTGGCCTTCTGGGGGTGACCCCAGACCACGTCACCCAGAGCATGAACCCCTTGAGATGACACACGCGTGGAGAGTGTGGGGTTCACTCCTGGACCACCCACCATGTACAGGTTCTCCTCCCTTATCTCTGAGCTGCTGGAGGTCGGCGCTGCCGCTGTGGTACCCCAGGGTGTCCTAAAGGACGCGGCTCTCGGGTGGTCAGAGTAGACAGGAAGTCAAAGGTGATGGTGCCTGAGTCTAACTCTAGCACTCTAGGAGGCTGAGGCAGGAGGATCAGGAGTACAAGCCTATCCCACGAAACTTAAGGCTCTTCGAAGACCTTGTCTCAGAATTAAAAAGAAAAATCGGGGGCTGGAGATTTAGCTCAGTGATTCCAGCGCCTGCCTCGCAAGTGCAAAGTCCTGAGTTCGATCTCCAGTAACCACATACAATGCTGGGCGTGGTGCCTCACGCCTGTCATCCCAGCACTCGGGAGGCAGAGGCAGGAGGATTGCTGAGTTCCAGGCTTGCCTGGGCACCGTAGTGAGCTCAGGGCCAGCCTGAACTACAAAGCGAGACCCTGTCTCAAAAAAAAAAAAAAAATCGTTAAAAAGCGCTAGGGGTGTAGCTTCGTGCCAAGATGCTGGGTTCAATCCTCAGCGTGACCAAAATAATACTACTAATAATAATGTAGACGTAGCCCTGACCTGGTGGAGCCCCTGGTCCCGAGCAGGCGCACCCTCCAGAGAAGACCCTCGGCCACACCCAGCTGCACAGATCCCCGGGGACCCCAGACTCCGGGGGGCCTGGGCGGGCGTGTTCGCCCCGGCACTCTGCCGTGAGCCCTGGGGACTCGCCGGGCGTGCTGGCCGGGCACAGGGCTGCCCTCCTGCACCACCTCCGTCCTCCAGCACGAGGCTCGCCGTGCGCGTCCCGAGGTCTCGACGCTCTTCGGCGCCTGCGCTGCGCTAACAGAATCGATCGCAAGACTCGAACCCAGGCCTCTCGGAACAAAGGCTGTGCGCGGCCCTGCAGCAGTGCCCTGCTGTCGCGGAGGTCTGTGCTGCCAGCCCGCTTCCCTGCCCCGCGCGGCCCCTCCTCTCGCTCCACCCGGACACGCGTGCTCACGGGCTCCGAGCGCCCCGCCTCCGCGTCTTCGTGCCCGTCTGGCCCAGGGTCCCAGGAGGGTCAGCGCGCCCCTGCACGCGCCTCCCGGTCTGCAGAGCGCTTTTGTCCCGGAGCTGAAATGGCCCCGTTCCCGAGCACAGCACCCCTTCCTGGGCCGGGTGCGCTCCTGGGGCCCGGAGGCCCCTGTGCGGGCCCCGCTCGGCACTGCAGCCAGGACCCGGGAGAGTCTGGTGCCCCTGATCCTGCAGCAGAGCCTCCAGGTTTGGGCACGAGCCTTTGGTTAAGACCTCTGTGCGTGAGGATTTCATTTCTCCAAACTACACGTGCCGGAGCAGCTTCCAGGCCAGCCTGAGCTGAGAGGAACTGAGGAGAGAGAGCGTCTGAAGGGTCCTTTTAGAGGCAGAAGTCAACGCTAGTGCCACCTACTCGGCTGTGTTGCAAACCCCATCCTCATCCGGTGTCTCAGCTTCTGCTGCGTAACAAGCAGCCCCAAACTGAGTAGCATAAACAGCCCCGCTTGTCTTTGCTCATGGACTATAGGGCTCTAGGGAGCTGCAGTGGGCTCTTCCAGCCCACGTGTGGTCAGACGGGGGTTCTCCATGAGGCTGCCTTCACATAGCGTGGCAGAATGTCCAAAGTGGTACCGTGCCTCGTGAGTGTGGCATGCGGGGCCACAGCTGTCGGCTGAGACGCTCCCTTTCTCTTTCCGTCACGTGACTGCTGTGAGTCCCTTTCCAGGGTTGCCCCCAAAGGGAGGTGCCCGGGGCAAAGGTGGAAGGCACAGCTCTCTGAAGGCTTCGCCCCGGACGTTATGTTATCCCGGGTCACTTCCCCTGGTTCCATTGTCCTGAGCGAGCGAGAAGGTTGGGAGAAACTGTCCCACTTTCCATAGGGCTGAGGCCTGGTGGGATGGGGATACTGCTGCTGTCGTCTTTTGAAATAAAACCTTCCACCTCCAGTTTCCCGAGTTGCCTGGAAACCCTTTCTGACCCAAGATGAGACCTCAGTGCATCCTGCCACTTAGGGGGCTGTGTGGGTGCCACGGCTTCCCTTCCGGGCCTCCTGGTGTGGTCAGGGCCAGCGCTTGGCATCGGAGCGATAACAAGCAGCTCAGGGGTCTCTGCAGTGCTGCTGTCTGGACGGCGGAGGGGCTCAAGCCCTGCTGCACATGTCGACCTCTGCCCTGAAGATCCACGCGTCTGGTGCTGCCCCGACGGGCTGTGAGTGTCAGAGCCGTGACTTGTGCCAGGTTTTCTAAACAAGCCGATCGATCTCTCAGCGGAGAACTCCAGCTGTCTTTTGTTGGCTGCGACCCACCAGGGACCTGTCCGTGGGGAACACAGGAGAGTCATGCAGGCAGTTTACACCTCTTTAAGATGCCGGCCAGGCATGGCTGTGGCGGGCTCTGCCATTTCGGAAGCTAATGCTGTGCGCCAGGGTTCGTGGTAATTTTGCAGAAACAGGTTGCACTGCGTTTGTGTCAGGCTCAGTGCTCGACAGACTTGAGCTCATTAGTTCCTCCCCGTGGTCGCAAGGTCGGTCGGACATGGTCCCGGGTGTGGGCTGAGTCCCACGGGCGCCTTGACTCGCCCAAGCACCGGGTTTCCCCACCCTGCCGCGGACACCGTGAGGAGGTCGCTCCGTGGCTGGGTGTGTGAAGCAAGCGAGGGGGTCTGAAGAGACACTTTAGCCCCCGCGGCCCAGGCGTTCGAAAGTCAGCGAGTGTTGTCCCGGGACTAGGGGCACCCACACAACACAGAATGGAAACTATTCCACACTTGGTGCCGGGCCTGGCACCAGGGGGCGCTGCAAGGGGCCCGGCGCCAGGGGGCGCTGCACGGGGGCCGGCGCCAGGGGGCGCTGCACGGGGGCCGGCGCCAGGGGGCGCTGCAAGGGGCCCGGCGCCAGGGGTCGCTGCAAGGGGCCCGGCGCCAGGGGGCGCTGCACGGGGCCCGGCGCCAGGGGGCGCTGCAAGGGGCCTGCGCAGCTTTCCTTGTGACATTCTGGGGAAGATGGGGGGCGAAAGACCGACAGCAAGGGCTGGATCCGGTCCTGAGCACTTTTATTCACTGGGACAAAAACCTGTCAAAACCTGAAGTCCAAAGGCATTTTTTATCTTGACTTAGGGAAGGGAAGGGGGAGAGAACTTGAGGGTCTGGCAGCCTGAGGAGCACAGGGTGCCCGGCACACCTGCTGGCAGCCCGCGGACGGGCCGCAGGGTGCAGAGTGGAGGCACGGAGCAGCCGGGCTGGTGGGCGGCGCCCGCGGGCGGGGCGACCCTCACCCCAGTGCTAGAAGGGACCCCACCTGAAGAGCCTGTTTTCAGCAGCCAGACGTAGAAACGAACGTCCCGTCTTCGGGGAGCGGGGCAGCTTCGCGGGGCACTGGCAGCACAGCAGGCGCAGCAGATGCCGGAGCAGATGCCAACCGAGCCCCTGTGACCGGCTCATTTACATCGAGGGCTGCGCGCGGGAGGCGGGAGGCGGCTCCTCTGTGCCCAGGCGAGCGAGGGCGGCGTCTCAGCGTCGAGGCCACAGCACCAGGACCCGGCTTGAGCACCCACCCAGAGACAGGGGCACTGAGCCTCACTTCGCTCCTCTGCACGCTGGGGTTGCGGCTCGGGCAGAGCTCTTGTCGCAGGTACCAGGCCCTGAGCTCCATACCCGTCACCTGGAAAAACAGTGGAAACCACATAGCCCGATTCCCGGCGCGTCCGTGGCCTCCCGAAAAGTTGGCTGTTGTCATTTTTAAGTGAATCTTGGTGACCCCCGCCCAGAGTAGGAAGTGTCCAGGACCCAGCAGCTGCCCGTGGCCAAGCATCCTGCCCGGGGGCATGCATCCGGACCTGGCTCCCCCTCACCTCGCTCTGCGGCTTGGTCAGTGCCACGTCCCGAGCCTCAGTGACCTTGTCCGTGGGGACACGCTTGGGCCACTGCGGAGTTTACAGCGGCGTCCGCACGTGGGACGCGGGCCCGGAGTGTGTTTGCCCCCGAGCGGGAGGCCCTGGCTTTGGTCCCGGCCACTCCCAAAGAAAACGTCCACTTCGTTCTGTTCTTCGTTACTGCGCCCCCTGAAGTCAAGCCTAGTGGGGACCAGACGCTGGCTAAGAACCCGGAAAAGCCGGGCGTGGTGGCTCACGCCTGTCATCCCAGCACTCGGAGGCAGAGGCAGGAGGATTGCTGAGTTCGAGGCTTGCCTGGGCTCCATAGTGAGCTCAGGGCCGGCCTGAACTACAAAGCGAGACCCTGTCTCAAAAAAAAAAAAAAAAAAAAAAAAAAAAACCCGGAAAAGGGCTTTTACCATCTTAGGCGAAGGCACTGGTGCCTGAGACTCCCCCGTGCCCCGGAGGTGCCACCCTGTGAGCCTGACTGTGGCAGAGCGTGTTCCTTCCTTGGAGTCAGTGAAGAGGCTTATAAAGCAATCAAACTGTACCTAGGTTCCTATGGAAACAATTATCGAATTAGGCTTCTCTTTAATCAGAGAACTCCAAGCGCAGGCACATTAGCCTGTCTCCTGAAGGCCATGGCGGTTTCCCCAGCCTGCCCCGTCCTCCTTCCCGACGCGGACTCGCTGTCCCTGCTGCGCCGCTCACGGCGTTGGCCGGAAACCCTTCACCGTGGCAGCTCGGCTCCGCCTCCTCCTCTCGGGCCGCATCGCAGAGGACTCGGGAGATGCCCGGCAGAGCCGGGGTGGGACAGGGCACGTCACCGCCCGGGAGCACCCGGCTCCGAGGCTCTGCGGGCCGCCGTCCCTTTCAGCTGTGCCAACGCTGACGGCTGGAGGGCACAGGGACTCAGCCAGTCCCTACAGATGCCACTTGTGCACCTGGTGCCTGTCTGGGGAGAGATCAGAGCGTTCATTTTCGTCTTAAAGGTCACGCAGACATTTTTCCTGTCAGGCGTCCGGAAGCACGCAGGGTTACCGCCGAGGGACCTTGTGCAGGGGGAGGCACGGCCCAGCGAGGCGGGGTCTACAGCGGAGGCGGCTGGAGCCAGCGGTCCTTCAGGGCCACCCCGAAACCCAGCGCCGGACCCCTGCGCTCCACGGCTTCCCGTGGGCCAGATCCCGGCGGGAGGCAGGGACGCCCGTGTGCCGCGTTCCCTCCGGAATCTCCACACGCCAGGCCCGGTGGACCCGAGGACGCAGGAGGACAGGCCTGTCCCCGCACGAGTGCACACCCACAGAAGCAGGACGCGCCGAGGAGCGGCCCCCCACGTCCTCTGAGCCGTCCATGTGTGCGGGGAAGGTCACGGGCTGAGGCTGAAGGGGCCACGGGGGCGCCGTGAACAGGGGCCTGGGCACAGGGACGGGTGTTTCCTGGCTGGGGTCAGAGAGGAGGGGAAGACCCGGATGTGAGAGAGACATGTCCCCAAAGTTCACGTGCTGCAGACTAACCTCTAAACGCACAGTACCAGTATTTTGTGGGGATCTCGGATGAGGCCTCCGTGGTAGCTCAGTGACCTCGTAAGAAGACCCGGGCCGGCATGCTCACAGCCTCACCATCGGATGCCCTCGGCCATGTTGTGAAGCAGCAGAGTCCAGAGCCAGGCTGTGGGACCTTCCAGCCTCCAGCACTATGACCTCAACGAACCTCTCGTCTTTCTAAATCAGCCAGTTTCAGACATTTTGTTACAGCAACAGAAAACTGTCTAAGAGAGTGGAGACCAGCCCCTCCTCATCTGTTCTCTGTTCTGTTTCAAACCTTTCATAAAACCCAGCAAAGTTCTCCACCTTCCACAAGCCCCAGTGCCTCTGTTGCCCTCACTGTGATGGTTGCTATCTCGTTAATTGAGAAGCAATAACTGTGTTTTTCACTGTCTGGCTGGCTTGGTTCTGAAAATCAAGGCACTGACAGCGAATGTATGGCACTGTGGGAAGCCAGGGATCCAGGCCAGTTGCCTCTGGATGGAAACGTCACCCGGCTGCTTAGTGCTGAGATGTGAGTCAACTTCACTGAACTTGTTTCTTCCCTGGATAAAAGGACAGAGGTAACAATAATCTCACAGAATCGCTCCTGGGATCAAATGACTTCCCGAGGGGAATGTGTTTAACAAAATGCCTGGTACGTAGTAGGTGCTCAATAAAACACAGTTTTAGCATTGTATTTCCTATT
>PVIC010010046.1:0-14203 GCA_004025085.1 Thryonomys swinderianus
TATGTGGTATTGACTGCTGGTGGGCATGAGTCACCATGCCCAGCATTGTATGTGGTTACCGGGATTGAACTCAGGACCTTGCGCTTGCAAGGCAGGCACTGGGACCACTGAGCTAAATCTCCGGCCAGTTGCAATTCTTTTTTAACTCAACATCCCCAAGTTTTCACCAGCAATGTCAAAAAGAAATACCATCTGTCAGAGAAGCTTGTCCAAAGATAAAATTCCACGAGTCTCTTGGGTAAAGATCGATCATTGTTATCCCCACAACACAGAAGGCATCTTGGGGTTTCTTCTTCTTTAAGAAACTCAGGATATGGCCTATTTAGAAAGGAAAAGTATGTAGGTATACACATATAATGCACATTTTTTTTACTTCACTCAAATGATAAAGCTCTCTAACTCACCTGCATGGATTTGTAGATTCTGTGTGTGATCATTGACCCTAAAGGAACACCTGGTTGCAGAAATAGAAACTGGTTCTAGCAGTTTTACTGTTAGGCCATAGAAAAATGCTTCACAGTAACCCTTGAGCCACTTAATATATTCTTCACTGATAACTCTAGTGTTTCCTAGAGCACCTAAAAGAGGGAAGAAAATTTAAAGACCTACTTTAAGACCGTGAAAATGTTCAGTCTTAGCCTGGCACAATGATGCACACCTGTAGGGAGGCTGAGTCAGAAGGACCTTGACTACATAGTGAGTTGAAAGCCGGCCTGAATAACATAATGAGTTCAAGGCAGATCTCTAAAGAGATCCCATTTCAAAAAACAAATGAATAAAAAAATCAGTTTTTAACCTCAGTCCACACAGTCATTACAATCAGAAACAAAATTAACTCTAAATTTTCAGTACACCAATACATCTTAATCAGTCATCGATGGCAACAAGAATTAAAAAGAAATAAAATGTTCACTTTTAAGTCAGTTTGGCTACAAAACTTCTACCATTGCAATGAATGTAAAAAAAAAAAACATAAATGGTAGACTGCTTGCGTGGCAAACAGAAGGCCCTGGGCTTGATCCCCAGCACTATTAAGAAAAAGATCAAAAGACCTGCCCAATTGAAGCAGATAATAGCCCAAAGCATCCTTAACAGCAAAACTGCAAACCAAACCCAAAATGTCCTATTATGAATATATACCAATGGACTGTATATAAATACTGCGCTTCTCTGGAGAGGGTGTCTTTCGGTAGGGATCACTGAAAAACTCTTCGAAGTCCTGGGGAGCCTCTGGGTGGGAGGTAATCCAATCTGACTGAGAATGCAAGGTAATGGGCCCAAAGAGATCACTGGCTGGCCGGAAGGCTTCATTCATTAAACGCTGCTCCCCAGCATCTAATTTCTCATACTGTGATACAAGCTTTGGGTTCTTTGAGATGAGAGCCATTTTGAGGGTCTGTTCCGAGTGCCGTACTGTTTGCATCTATCAAAAAAACCAAAACAAAAAGCAAAAAATCAAGAATAGTCAGATATAAAACGCTTAGCCATACTTATCCTCCATATACATAAGATCTCTCATTTCTCCCTAGATTTGAACTGACTGATCATTAATGTTCAAGAGTGGTCACACTTAAGTGTGGCTTCTCCACCTCCAATCAATTTCTTGATGAAAATATCTAAGAAACTGAAACAAACAAAAAACCCATTATGTCCATTCTTCCATCTCACAGTGAAAAGGTTCCTATTATAAAAGCTAGTGGTGGCCCTAAGACCTGATTTCCTATTTTCTTCTGTCACTTAGTAATAATCACAATATTATGAGTTGACTCATTAGGACCACATGAAAAATAATCATCCTTTCCAGTGTGACTCAAGGAGCTTCAATGTTCAACAAAAAAGAGAACTAATGTAAGTGCCCATTGCCCATTTCTGTAACTCAACGGCAGGCTCACAAGCGCTGTCTCAGCCACTGGGGTTGATCATCTCAGCCTTGTCTCACTGAGGAGGACATCACAAGACCAATGAAAAGGCAAGACTCACAATGGCAGATCTCTTCCTTCACAGCACGTTCCTATGTAGAGCTTTTCATCCTTCCACTGAATGGATCAAACAGATGTTCCATCACGAGGCTTTCTGAGTTAGAAAGAGGAAAAATTGAACATCTCTGTCTGGATCCTGTCATATTTCCTAATTATCTACATTTTTTTCAGTTTAATGATAGACAACTGAAGGGAAAATTTAAGCTAATCTCTGCATTCTGGGATTCGGTAGGTGGCAGAAAATTCTCCATCGAAGGCCTCTAGAGCCCAGACTCTGAGTGTGCAACGACCACCATCAGAGCCACACACTTGGGCTGAAATGTGACTTCTCCAGGATAAAACACAAAGCAATATGCGCCTTCCTGTATCTACTCACCTTTAAAGGACAAAGGCTCCCAGTGAAATGTTTGCCTTACAAGGACAGGCATATCCGGAAAGGTATTGTGGAGGGTGCATTCACATAAATACAAAAAAGGCACGGTGAAGGGTCAGGAGGCCTCCTCCAGCCGCCTACGTCTACCGAGGGTGGAGATGCCAAAAAAGGGGGACGAAGAGGGAACGGAGATAGTGTCACTGTTGAAGGCCAGAGACATTTACTTCCCAACTTCCGGGGTAAACTGTGGGCTGTCTCCCGACTGGTTGCCCATAGCAACTCGCACTTCAGGCTCAGCCCGGTGAAGGTACAACCCGGTCCCTGCTAGGGTGTGGAGTGGGGCCTCCCCGGGGAACCTCGGCTCACTTTTCTCCCCTGGCTGCAACCCGGAGACACCCGCCCCCGCAGTCCTCGCTGCTTCCGCCGCGGTCGCCCCTCCCACTTCCGCATCCCTCCCCACCGCCCGCGTCCGTGTCCAACCGAGGTACCGCACCCGTGCAGATCGGCCGGGCGCCGACCATCCCGCCCTCCTCACCCCCGCTGGCCTCCGAGCCTCCCGCCCGACACAGTCCGGCTGCCTTACGTGCGTGCGCACCGCCCCTACACTCTGACCACGCCCACGTGTCCCGGGCCCGCCCAGTAGCGTGTCACGCCCCATGGCGCGCGGCGGGCCCGCAGGCGCAGTAGGATGCTTGGGGCGGAGGCCTCAGCTCCCGTTTTCCGTGCAGGTTGCAACCGGGAAGCCCGAGCCCCTTCTTCCCAGCTTTCCCTCGCGGGGGCGGAGCAGCCTGGGTCCCGAGGGCTGGGCTGGGCTGGGTCCTGCTTCCCCCGAGGCCTCTCCGAGGTTGCCTGTTGGTGGTTGCTCAGCGGGCCGTTGGTTTGAGAAGCCAGGGTGTGAACGATTTAACCACTCGGTTCCAAAATAAATCAGCCGCGGCCGCAGGTTGACACAGGGCGCGGGCGCGCGTCCCGGGCTGCCTCCTGGACTTTCCCTTATCGGTCTGCTTCGGCTGCGCGGGCTGCAGTGCCGGAACCAGCTGTGCGGGAGAGCGTGGGCTGAGCCGGGCCTCTCGGCTGGGAAATGAAGAACCGAGTTCGTGCCCGGGACCCCAGGCTCCCTCGGCACCTGCGCGACTCCCCAGACAGCGCGTGGGCAGCCGAGTAACGCCACGCAGCAGCCGTCGCTCCCCAGCCCACTTCCTCCCTTTGTGGTTAGGAACCTCCAGGCGGCCTCTGACAAAGCCGAAACCCACAGCTCCCTACTCTGTTCCCCAGGCCCGTCCCATCGCCACCTCTTTGTCCTCGTAGCCTACAAAGAAACCCTGGGGAAGTCCTATGTAGTTATAAACGTGCTTCCCCAAACTCACCTTTCTCCGCTAGTTTTCTCCCAAGGCTTCATCTCAAAAAACACGCAACTTCCCTGAACCCCTTCTTCCTTCTCAAACTTACCTCCAGCACGCTCCTCAGCCCGTTTGCATCAGTCCAGTCTTTTCTAAGGTACTGCAGACTCCGATTTTTAGAAATGGACATTTTGGTGGTCCAAAGCTGCGATTGGAGATGCCAGTATGAATTGGGTTTTAAATGTACTGCGTACACTCCGAAATATTTAAGATTAAAGAGACCTTCTGTCATTTACTCTCAAATGGCTTACAAAACTATTTGAAGACAAATAAAAATGATAAAGCAAAAAAGGTAAAATGTTAGCAATTGAGAAATCTGGGTTGAGATTAGATAGAGATTCTTTGGTAAATAAAGTACTATAGTAGACGGATTTAGTTTTGCCGTTTTTCTGTATGTCTGACTCTTTGCCAACAATGAGAAACCTAGCTTCTTTTTATTCAGTTTCTTTATTCTTTCCAAGAAAGTGCAGAAAGTCATTTCATTATTGCTAATCCGGACAAGCAATCCTGTCAATTAGAGTTCAGTAATAATTATTCTTTATAGTCAGAAGATACACATTAAAATATTGTTTCTTCTCACCTCTTAACTTTTCCTTTAAGTGTAGACTTATCAATGTGATGTATATTTTTGATTCCCTTGGTTTTACTTGCAATTCTTTTGAAAGAGATTTCCTCCAATCTTGTCTTTTTTGATTGTATGGTACATGAACATGATTATTTAAAGTTTCAGTTTTGCCAGAAGTGGTGGTTTATGCCTGTAACTCAGCACTAAGGAGGCTGAGGCAGGAAGATTTCTATTAGTTCAATGCTAGGTACTTAGTGAGTTTAAGATGAGCCTGAGCTATAAAGCAAGACCCTGTTTCAAAAAACAACAGGGCCGGGGATTTAGCTCAGTGGTTCTGGTGTCTGCCCAGCAACCGCAAGGTGCTAAGTTTGATCCCAGTACCACATACCACAATGCCGGGTGTGGTGGCTCATCGCTGTAATCCCAGCACTCAGAGGGAGAGGCAGCAGGAGGATTGCTGAGTTCGAGGCTTGCCTGGGCTACATAGTGAGTTCACAGCCAGCCTGAACTACAAAGTGAGAGCCTGACTCAAAAAACTTAAAAAACAACAACAACAACAACAACAAAAAGTAGAATTTAAGGACAATTTCCAAAGATGATAGGCCTAGCAGAAGTGTGTAGAAACTGAGGAACAACCTTGGCGTTGAGTAAACATGTTTGTACTGATTGACATAGTAAGAGGTCTCACAAATTTACAGTTAAGGACAGTCACCAAAATATTTATCGTTATGACAGAAACAAAATGTTCACCTATTGGAGACTAGAGAAAGCATAAATTGTAATCATAGAACATAAATTACCTACTCACATACTGGAATACAAAGTAGCCATTTCAAATTATATTTCAAAGACAGTAGTGACCTGGAAAACTAAAGGGGAAATAGAGAGAAATAAATGTTTATACAGTGAGCTCTGATCTGGTTTTAAAAAGATATTGCAGGGCCAGGGTTTTAACTCAGGTTTGATCCCAGTACCACACATGAGGTGTGGTGGCTCACACCTGTAATCCCAGCACTCGGGAGGCAGAGGCAGGAGGATTGCTATGAATTCAGGGCCAGCCTGAACTATAAAACAAGATCCTGGCTCAAAAAAAAAAGAGAAAAAAGATATCGCCAATAAATATTAATAATAGTCATTATCCCTTGGTGATGAGATTTGGGATAGTTTTGATTTCTGTTTCTTCCTCTTAATTTGTTAATTTGCATTTTCCAAATGCCCTATAGTAAATACATATTACTGCACTGGTACATTTGAAAGCAGTTTGTCCAAAAAGTAATATATTTGGACATTCCTAAATACGCAAACAATTCCTGAGTGTAGCATCTTTTCTATGCTTTGTAGGTGGCTCCCTGCTTCTCTATCTTCTGCCCCCTTCCACTGTTTCCCACTACATTTTCTCTACACACCCTTGAATTTTACTAACTCTGACATTCCACTAATCAGCGATTCATTTAGAGGAACAGCCAAGATAGCATCATCCTTCCTACTGCATTGGTTTTATTTAAAAACTATGCCTTTGAAAATATTCCAAGTACATTTTTAAAACCAAAAAGTATAAAAAGGTCTAGTGTGGTGGTATATGCCTATAATATTAGCACTCAGGAGGCTGAGGCTGGATGATCTCAAGTTCAAGGCCAGTGTGGAGTATATAGCAAGAACTTCCCTCTACTCACTCCCTGCTAAAAATGTACTAAAAGGGTTGTAATGAAATGCAATGGTCCCCTCCCCACCAGCAACTTTCTACAGGCAACTTGCAGCTCCTTGGCTATTACCCCTGTATTTCTAAACGATATTATAGTAGTTTCTCGATTCATTCATTTTAGTCAGTATCTATGGGTTTGTTGTCATGACAGATGAGGACTTAACTTGTAATACTTTCCACTTCCTACTCCTCTCAGTTGCATGGTGGTATTATACATTTTGGTTGAATCTATCCTCAGTATTTATAATATTATTATTATGCAAACACTGGTCACTGCAGAACCCAGTGTGTCCAATGGTCATGCTTTCTTGCTTGTGTAATTTTATTTTTCACCTGGAGTTAATAATCACTTTACTTTTACTGGATATTGCAGTACATGGCCAGCACTTGAAAGCTTGGGCAGGAGGATTGCCATGAATTAGAAGGCCTGGGCTACCTAGTGATGTCAGGGCCAGCCTGAGCTACATAGTGAGGCCCTGTCTCAGTAATAGTAACTTCATTTCCATTATTTGAGTCCTTTTTAGAATTATGTAATAGCCATTTGCCTAGATTGTAATTACCTCCTTTCCAATTCTTTACTGCTTGTTTGAACGCTTCACCATCAGGGTTACAGAGATGTTGATACTTTCTGCATAGCCCAAATAGCGTTTGTGCTTCTTCTCTGGGAAGCATCCACCTAAGCCCTCCCTGATGGCCTGCTGTGGCCTGTCCCCCTGGGCTGCAGTGTCCCGCCTCCACTCTAGTGGTTTCCTGCTTCTGAAATTCATAAACTCTGTATCTTCCCCTCTCTTGGTTTACTCCTTTGGTTTCATTAGCACAGCCCCCCACCCCGAAACTTCTGGAATAAAAGTACATAGAAAAAATTTGAAATCTTGCATATCTAAAACTCCTGCCTTCATACTTTACCAGGAGTTTCCCTGGGTGTGTGTATAGAATTCTAGTTTGGAATTACTTCCCCCTCAAAATTGTAAAGAACTGTCCCCAGCCTCTTCGGATGGCGGGTGTTGCCATGGAGATATGACTGCCAAACGGGCTCCTTGTCCTTGGTATGTTGCTTGCTGCTTTTAGAAAGATCTCAGGATTTCCTCTTCATCATTAGAGTTTTGAAGTTTTAAAAAGACCTTTCCTTATCTAAGCCTTTCCCCCATTCGTTTTGTTGCCCACCTAGTGGGCCCTTCCATCTTGACTCTTCCCTCCCCCCATTTCTTTGATCATTTTGATATTGGTCACTCGGAATGGATCCTCTCATTTTCTTATACGTTCCTTTCAGATATTTACCTCTATCTTCTTGTAGTATTTTATAAGGTTTTCATCAACTGTCCTCTATTATTTTCTTGGGTATTTATTTCTAATAGTCAAAAACCCATTCTTGTTATGGCTGTTTATTTTACATTGCATCCCGAATGTTTGTGTCATCCTCGAAATTTCATATGTGGAAACATCATCCCCAGTATGATGGTTTTAGAAACTGGACCTCTAGGAAGTGACTAGCTCATGACCTGGGTTCAATTCCCAGTCCAACTACCAAAAGAAAAAGAGAAAAGAAAGAGAGAGAGAGAGAGAGAGAGAGAGAGAGAGAGAGAGAGAGAGAGAGAGAGAGGAGAAGGAAGGCAGAAAGGGGAGAAGGAAGAAAGGAAGGGAAAGGAAAGAAGGGAGGAAGGGAAGAAAGAAAGAAGGAAGGAAAGAAAAAGAGAAAAGAAAGAAAGAAAGAAAGAAAGAAAGAAAGAAAGAAAGAAAGAAAGAAAGAAAGAAAGAAAGAAAGAAAGAAAGAAAGAAAGAAAGAAAGAAAGAAAGAAAGAAAGATAAACCAAAGAGAACGAAGTCACCATTTCTAATATAAAGGCCCTGAGAGGGCAATGAATCTGCTAATACCTTGATTTTGGACTCTGCGGCCTCCAGTACTCTTAAGTATTATTATAAATTTCACTTGCATATGTTGTTGGAGCAGCCTAAACAAACCGAGACACACCTTCTCACTTCAAGGACTAAATGTCTTCTCTTACCTCTCTTTGGATACTCCCTTGGACGTGTTTTTGTTTTTCCTGCTTCTGGTTTGATCTTTTTCCTCTCACTCTAGACCTTGCTCTAAACATTTGGCATCCTGCTCGGCTATGTGCTAGATTTCACCAGGAGGTGCCCAGGGCTGGGGCTGATTCCCCTAGGGTTCTCAAGAGGTGAGCTGGCAAAGGGCCGGCTCGTCCACCACCAGGAGCTCCCTGCAGTCTGTTTCCGTGACAATCCTACTTTTCCCAGCAAAAGATCTTCTCCTAGTTGACCACCAGTGTTCTAGAAGTGGTGTATTTAAAAGTCCAAGAGCCCCAAGAGTCTGAATCTTTAGTCCCCCATGATTCATCACTTCACTACCGTACAACTCTCTAACGTCACGTTTGTACGTGAGGCTACATTCAGTGGCTTGAGAGGCTCCAGTTGTTCCACCTTTGGCATGAATTCATATCTGCTTTCCTTGTATCCCTCCGCTCTTATCAACTGCTCCAAGGAATTGGAAGGTGACCAGTCAGGAAGCAGGACAAGTGGGTAATTTAGGGCCACAGACTCCCCGGGCAAGACTGCAGCCCAGAGGGTAAGGCGGATCAGGGGAGGGCGCAGCTGTTGGGGAGTGGACCCTAGAAGCAGACGCTAAAAGGGAGGGAGAAGACGAACTGAAAAGGATGCTCACATTGGCCTCAGAGCCAAGAGGCAGGCGCTGCTCTGTCTTCCCCCTCGCCCTGAGGAGAACCCACCCTGGTGACCAGAACTCAGCCCCGTGGGGCTGCTAGCACCGTGCCAGGGAACTCCAGCACACAGCCACCATGAGAAAGAGAGTTTGGAGAGGAAAATGGGTCTTTTTTTCCAAACAGCAACTTAAAAATGCAATTTTGGATCATGTCCTGCTTGCAAAGTGAGCTCCTATAGTGGGTTGGCTCTGCTGGTGGCTACAGAGAGAGGCCATTAGCAGAAATGAAGAGCAAGAAAACTCTTTTGGTCCATTAGGTTCAAGGAGGATTTTTCTCTCCTTTATTATTTATGATTTGTGACTTCAGTTACTGTTTCCCGGAACAAATGTTACAGTTCTACTTCAGTGTCTATTTACTGGCGCAAATAGATGCTTATCAGCTGTCAGGCTGCAAACTGCTGAGCAGTGGGTAAGGGCTTCGCTGCGGTGGCCTCTTCTGCAGTTCTTTGATGTCTTGTGAGGCAAGTTATTTTCCGTGCCTCAGACAGTTTCCAAAATGACTGAAATCTGGGGTGAGTGTGTGTCAAGTGCTTAAATTAAAAATGTATTACTGCAGAGGGGTGGTGGCTCCTGCCTGTCATCCCAGCACTCGGGAGGCAGAGGCGGGATTGCTAAGTGTGAGGCTTGCCTGGTCTACGTAATGAACTCAGGACCAGCCTGAACTACAAAGCGAGACCCTGTATCAAAAAAAAAAAGTATTATCATAAAAGATACACTGTGATTAGTATACCTCAAAATATTCCCTCTTGCCTTGAGCACACTTATTGCATAATTCTGGCCACTCTCAGGGGCAGTTCTGGAAGTCCTCTTTGGTGTTCTATACAAAGTGTGATCAGAATTAAGGTGAATAACCAGGCTTTGTGGCTCAAGCCTGTAATGCCAACACTCAGAAGACAGAGAGAGGAGAATTGCTGAGTTCGAGGCTTGTCTGAGCTACGTAATGAGCTCAGGGCCAGCCTACGCTACAAAGCGGGACCCTGTCTCAGAAAAAAAAAAAAAAAAAAAAGAATGCTGCTCCCCAGTGCCATTCAGTGAAAAAGCAGGTTCCTGCAACTTTGGGGTGTGTCCTCATTTAGCGTATTTACTGGATCTGGCATCCTACCAACTCTGACTCTTTTAAAAAATATTTCTTTTTGAAATAATGGAGATTAAATTCAAAGCCTTTGGCACTGAGCTACATCCCCACGCCTTTTTTCTCCCCCGCCCCGAGTTCTGGGATTACAGGTACATACCACTATACCCAGCTGACTTCTGGCTCTTCCCCAAAGTCAAAATGACTATGAAAGATAAAGGTTTTGAGTTGATTCAAGAGGTAGACAACCACAATAGCACAACCAGAGCTACTCACAAAAGAGAACTTCTAGAACTGTTTCAGAAGTGGCCGGAACAATGGGATAAGAATGTGTGAAGTGAAGGAGAGTCTTTTTCTTTTTGAGACACTATGCAGTTCAAGATGACCTTGAACTCACTATATAGTCCAGGAAGGCTTCAAACTCCTGATAATCTGCCTCCACCTCCTGAGTGCTGGAATTACAGGTATACACCCCACAGGGAGCAGCTGTGTGTCTTTTACTGTAATTAAAAAAAAAGAGCACTATATTTTAGATTATACCTTACACACATACATATCTATAGCTATATCTATAATGAGTCTATATTGGCTTGTGAATATAATTAAGTAAGACTTGAGCAAAGACAGACTTAGTTTTTACTTTAAAAATGTCACTTCTTCAGTGCCAGGTGTGGTGGCTCACGCCTGTAATCCCAACACTCGGGAGGCAGAGGCAGGAGGATTGCTGAGTTCGAGGCTTGCCTAGGCTACATAGTGAGCTCAGGGCCAGCCTGAACTACAAAGCGAGATCCTGTCTCAAAAACAAACAAACAAACAAAAAAATGTCACTTCTTGACAGGTTAGAGTTAGCGGGCCCAAGGGTCTCCCTGCACTCAAGAGGACATGGGCAGAAGCCAAGCGGGCATCCTGGGAGGAAGAAAGCTGTGGCAGGGCCTAGGTAGCCATGGGAGGGTGTTGTGATCCCCTCTGTGACTTCCTCGGCTGCTGTTTCAGGACCACATCATGGTCTCCTGTGCTGTAACTCAATCTACATTTTTCGGTTTTTCTTTTATGTTCCCCTTTTTCAGTCCTAAGGCAAGGGTTGACAGGGCAGCCTGAAGGAAACACACCAATGAAAGAGGAAGTGTCTCGGCCCTCATTAATCATAGAACAGCCACCCATTCCACTGGTGACCTCTGTGGAAACACTGAAGACGTCCTCCGTGTCCTTTAGGCTTCCTGGGGGAGGGGACAGCTGATGCACAGAGACAGCCAGCTTCCTCCCAGCCAGGTTCCCCTCAAAGCCAGCAGGCACCTCCCTTGAGACAGCAGGAGGCCAGGCCACAGCCAGTCCTCAGATCCTGCCTGGCAAGACTTCTGCGTTGCTTTTGCTACTCCTTAGGACATCTTCCTCGAAGCTGGGGACCACTTAGACCCAGGATGGAGATGGAGACCCAGGCTTGTGAAAACCAAGTGGTTTCTGAGAGAGCTCCTCTAATTCTGCACGCCATGACACCTTTCCCCAAATTTGCTCCTCAAGGTAGTGGGCAGCTCTCTGTGGGGTACCTGCAGGTCCCCTCTTGCTCACTTGGGCACAGGGCTGACAGGTGCCTGAAAGGCCCACAGCAAGGCTGGAAACAAGTGCTATATGATAGAAGAAACTGCCAGAGGTGACATTATCATGGTCTAAAATACATCTTTCTTGTGCAATATAAATTTTTTTTTTGAGACAGGATCTCACTATATATAGCCCAGGCTGGCCTTGAACTTGAGATGACCCTCTTGGCTTAGCCTCTCAAGTGCTGGGGTTATAGCCGTGTGCCACCACACCTGGCTTTAAACATTTTTACTTTAGCATAATAAAAAAAGACAGAGATACACAGAAGAACAAAATTATACTTGATCCCTTTGCCCAGAAATAACCCATGTGAACGCTGGCTGGCTTTTAGGCTTTTTCATGATGCGCATTATCCCAAGACAATTTGACACTGTGTGACTTCCAAAATTGTACATCATGACTTTTCCATTATTTCTTACTCCTGAATGACTATTGTATGTATACATATTCACCAGAGCATTGTTTATAATTCTGAAAATTAATTTTAACTGTAAATTTTAATGGTTAGGAATAAATTCAGTAAGTTACAGCTTCACACTAAAATATTAGGTAATCAGTCATTAAAAAGATATATTTCATGCTATATTTATTACCATGAGGGAAGTCTCCAAATTCTTGCTAAACTTGTAATGTGATACTATTTATATAAAAATCCAGGTACATTACCTGTAAAGAATGCTAGTGGCTGTGGTGACAGCACACGCTCCAGCTCTTTGGGAGACTATGGCAGGAGGATTATAGCTTTGACCCTCACCTGCGCAATTTAGCAATTTGGTAGTAACTTTCCTCAAAATTTAAAAGGGCTGACAATATAGATCAACACAGAGGCCCTGGGTTCAATCCCCAGTACTGCAAGAAGAAACAAAATATGTTTGCCTGTCTAGAAGGTAGGCTTTCTGTGCTGTTTATTTTATTCTCTATATCTTTATTAGTATTTAATATTTTGTAAACATTTATTCATATTTTTAAGTGTCCATTTTGAAAAATTATATAAATTAACTTTTGCTGATGTAAAAACCATTCAATAGTGAGTGAAAATGATGGTTACAAAACATATATATAGTGTGATGCTATTTTTTGTATCTAAAATTTACACATTTTAAATTTAAGTTACAAATACAATAATCTATAAATGACATATTTGAGATATAAAGGACATCTATAAATTTTCTGTGTATGTATAAAAATAAGTTTAGAAATGTATCTTGCTTGTTTGTTTCTTGCTTTTTTCAGACAGAATCTTGCTGTGCAGTCCAGGGTGAATTTGAATTCACTGTGTTGCCCACACAAGGTATTGTAAGCCTGAAACTTGCAATCCTTCTGCCGTAGCCTCCTTCTGTCTCAGGCTTGAGTGCTAAGATTACAGGTGTATAAGACCAAACCAAGCTTTGTTTTTGCTTAGTGATTATTTTGTGTTGTATTTTTAACAATAGGAATGCTTCCACTTTGGGAGAAAAACATTATTTTAGCTGAGTCTTGGAAGAGCAGAGATGACTAGTCCAGGGAGACCCCAGTGATAAATAGCAGGCCCCCAAAATACAAATCACAGGAAAGCATGGGCCCTTTGCCTGCACAGGGCCCTGACATCTGAACCAGCTGTGCTCCCCTCCTCTGTTGTTCTCCTCTTGCTTTTCTGGGTCACTCCTCTCTTGGGGCTCGCAGACAGCCAACCAGGCACCCAGAGGGGCCCTGAGGGAATGGGGAGCAAATTAAAACTGTTGTTTTGTTGGATGGGGTTTCTACAAGGACTGTTGACGAACTTCACATAATGCTGAGGTTTGGGCCTGGGCGCCACCGTAGAGAAAACATGGCCTCCGTGGTTGGCGGAGTTGGGTCCGAGCTGAGGCCTTATGGGTTCCTCGTGGCCCTTCTCAAACAAGATGCTGCATGTCCCCCCGGTGGGTCTTTAACCCCTGAAAGGGAAGAAGAAGAAGAAGTTCAGTTCATAGGGTTATTGAACAAATGAAATAAGATCTGGAAACAGCCCCTCATCCTTTTTTATTATCCAAAGGGGCTGATGGCAGAAACCAGCGTTGGTGACAGATACTTGCGATACATTCTTGTGGCTATAAGTGCAGGTCAAAAATTCTAATTATAGAAATGCTGTCTGACAAAACGGCCTGTTGACATGTGTTGTTTAACACCACAGGTTTTTTAACTCTCAGGGCCTGCGATGCTCCTGGAAATGGCCTGAGGTATGTATAGCTTAACAGGAAGAAAGTGGTGATTTAAAAAAACAAAAATCTGTTGTACTCAAGGAGTATTGCATCTGAACAGGCAGTAAAGGTAACTTCCCTTTTGTTCACCTGTAGCCCCTTCTCTAGCAGTTACTCCTATTTAGCTTTCCTCATTTCACGTTTGACCTTTTGATTTTACCCATTTTTAAAAATATATTTATTTTTTGAGACAGGGTCTCGCTTTGTAGTTCAGGCTGGCCCTGAGCTCACTATGTAGGCCAGGCAAGCCTCGACCTCAGCAATCCTCCTGCCTCTGCCTCCCGAGTTCTGGGATCACAGGTGTGAGCCACCACACCCGGCACTGTGGTGTGTGGCACTGATTGCTGGTGGCTGTGAGTCACCACACCTGGTATTATTGTACATGGTTACTGGGAATCGACCAAGGACCTTGAGCTTACTACGCAGGAACCACTGAGCTAAATATCCAGCCTCCATCTTGATTTTTGACTCAGGATCTGATCCTGGGTAAAATATCTTAAATAAGAACTCGGGTCAAGGTGATCCCCTCATAAAACACCAACACGAGAACCTTCTGATTAGTGTCC
>PVIC010010046.1:14303-44354 GCA_004025085.1 Thryonomys swinderianus
GATACAGAGACACCCAATACCATTTGATCTTATTTCTGCCCTCCAAGGGCTGAATAATGTATGTTCATAAATCCACACCTTTGTTCTCAGGAGACACAGAAAGCAAAATCGTAACAAGTGTTCTTGGCTTATGTATGGAATCAACTGGATTACCCTAATGTCCCTTACTACTCAAAGCTTGGTGCTTCTTCTGTTTTTCACCTAAAGAAGAAGGCACTGTGAGATGTCCACTGTTTGCACATCAGAAAGAGAACTCCCCACCAGACCCTGACTTGGGGTGGGGGGCTGTTTGAACTGGTCTTGAACCCACTATGTGCTCCTTGAACTCATGGTGATCCTCCTGCCTCAGCCTCCAGAGTGCTGTGATTAGAGGCACATGACACACACCTGGTTTGATTTGCCAAAGTAGGGTTGCCAGATATAATACAGGCTTTCCAGTCACATTTCAATTTCAGATGAACACAGTAATTTTCTAGTATAAACATGGCCCAAGTGTTTCATGAGACACAATTATTTTTATTTCTCTGAAATGCTGATTGGCTAAAGATCCTGTATTTTCATTTAATAAATGTAGCAACCCTTCAAATTTCTGGAGGTACTGGTGACTGTATGTTGCTCACATAACCTGTGCAGAGTTCCGAGAGGGCCGGAGAGGTGATCTGGTATGCAAAAAAGACACACTCCGTACTAGCAGCAAACGTGTCCTTCTGCAAGGCACAGTGCTGGGTGACTCAGAGCGTAGAGCATGACAGAACTCACACCTTGCTTTGAGGCGCTCGTGTGTAAAAAATTCAAGTCACTCAAAGTGCAGAACCTCAGAGCTCTGGGGAGGTGCTCCTCAGGTTTCCAGTGCAGGGAGGGAGGAGCACATTGGGTCAGAGGGGCTCACAGGGGCAGTGTCCTGAGATACACATTTAAAAAAATACCAGATTTACCAGATGTGGTAATTCCACTTGGTCAGAGCATAAAAACCGTAAAGAAACAAAGAAGGAAATAAGACTGGAAGAAGTAGATTAGATTGAATAAACATGCAAACAAAAACAAGCTAAAAAAAGAACTCGGGGTCAAGACATTTTGTGAGTATGATAATATTGAAATGTTCCCTAATGTTCTCTGGGAAGAAGAGCTGGATGATCTTGTTTTCCTTCAAAGAACTATTTTTCATCATGTTGAATAAGCAGTGTTCACAAACAGGTGCCACCGCCATTTTACTTACTCTTGGTCCAAGCAGGAGTCAAGGACTAAGCAGGTGTGTTTAAGACAGCAGTTAACGTCTAGATGAAGGTAGTGAAAGAGAAAGACAGAAAGACAGAGAGAGACAGACAGACAGCAAGAGGCAGAAAGAGAATCTCTCAACCTTTCCAGATTAGATGCACCCAGAGAAGTTGGTCAGAAAATGAATTTCTGAAGAGTATATTTATGTCTCCTATTTTTCAATTTAAAAATGACCCTTGGGCTGGATATTTAGCTCAGTGGTTCCGATGCCTGCCTTGCAAGTGCAAGGTCCTGAGTTCGACCCCAGGTAACCACATACAATGCTGGGCGTGGTGACTCACGCCCACCAGCCATCAATACCACATACCACATATCACAGTGCCGGGCAAGGTGGCTCACGCCTGTCATCCCAGCACTCGGGAGGCAGAAGCAGGAGGATTGCTGAGTTCGAGGTTTGCCTGGGCTACATAGTGAGCTCAGGGCCAGCCTGAACTACAAAGTGAGACCCTGTCTAAAAAAAAAATGAGAATCTCTGCTAATTTGTCATGTAGTCTTTGGCAAGTGCAGGAATTAAAAACAGCTGGTCCTGGTGATCCATGGCTGTACTCCAGCGCTCTGGGAGGCTGAGACAGGAGAACTGAGAGTTCGTCTACCCTGGAGAAGTAACTACTTAATGGCATTCTGTCTCAAAATTTTAAAGGGCGGCACATAGTTCAGGGTAAGGGTCCTGGGTTCAATTCTGGACACCACAAAAGAAATAAATAAAAATGGAAACTCAGGGCCCAAAAGAGAGCTCAATGGGAAAGTACATATTAGCTTGATTCAACCCCCAGCACCACAAAAACAAATGAGACTCAGATTTCCCGTCTGAAATGTAATCCAAATCGTCACATCTTTGAACCAGCCCCGGGGAAGGTTGTTGGTGGAGGAGGTGGGCAGAGTGGTAGTTACTCCGAGATGGCTCGGGCACACTTTTTCTTCCCCCACAAACTGAGAAAAGGCCAAGGGAGCCTAGGAGTGCATACTGCAGCGAAGAAACAAGGATATCCTCTGTCCAGCCGGGGCCAGGGTACAGCGCGATGGTAGGGCACTTGCCTGGCATGCACCAGGCCCTGGGTTTGGTTCCCAGCGCTGCAAAACAAATAGAAACAGACACGCAGTGGCCATCGCAACGCCCTCCCCTGCCTCCCACTGCAAGCTGTGCCTCCTGCCCTTGTCCCTCATAGGCCCCACCCTCTGACCCAGGCTGCTTAAAACGATAACGGGGTGATGCTGCCAGCTCTAGGGTTACTCCTTAAGCAAGCACAGTGGACGACGGTGCCTTTATCTTCCCCGAGGGACAAGTCCCGAGACCTGTGGAGGAGCTCCAGAGACCTCAGCCAGACACGAGCTACTGTTCCAAATGAGTCAGCCGCCCCCAGAATCCTGGGCCACCCCAGGGCCCCTCCAGGTCCGTGGGCCGGCGGCACCTTGGTTATTAAACCACCGCGTTTCGAGCTAGTCCATTCTGTACCAACGGTCCTGAAAGCCCATACTCACGGGACAAGCACGATGCCCACAGACTCAGTTTAGAAAGGAGAGGAGCCACCTGGGGGGAGCTGGGGTTTCCGGACTCTGGCATGGAGGTGACGGCAGAACCTGGCAGAATTTTTCCATCTGTGCAGTCGGCTGGCTGAGGGTCTGTGCTTTCCCATGCTGTCTCACCTTCACCTGTGCTTCCCCCAGGAGAGCAGGTGAGAGACAGCTGCTTCTGAGAGAGGTTCCACACTGCCATCTTGGGCAATCTACCAAAAGCTGAGGGCTGCAGATGGGTACACCGGCCTGGGGGTCTCTGCTGGGCTCCAGACGGGCACAAGGCAGCAACAGGGGCAGGGACAGCAGGGACGGTGAGGGCTGCACACACTTCTGGGGCGCTCTGAGGGACACAGGCTGCCTGGGGTGCGAAGGCTCACGTGGGGAAGGTGACAGACATGCGTGCCACACCAAGGGACAATATGGACCAGAGTGAGATTGAAGGCTGGGCCTGGGGCTGGTTCATCTGGAGCCCAGGCTGCTGAAAGCAGAACATTCTGGACGCTCAATAAATGTTGCCAGGTGGACAGACTCTGCTCCTCGGTCACTGGGAAATGCCAGGGTGAGGGGCCAGAGAGGAGATTAGACAGAGTAGGCCTGAGGAGAGAGACCAGGGCAGGGCTGAGCAGAGGGCAGCCGAGATGGATACGAATGGAGAGAGCGCTGTCAGCGGAAAAGACGCTGCCCACATGGGCAGCTGTGTCAGGAGTGGGGCTCCAGGGCTTGGGCTCTCGTCCACCTTCCCATTAAGTCACCATGTGCCTTTCTCCCAGGCCCAGCTCCACCCCCGAGAAGTGAGAGAGATAAAGAAGTTTCCTTCTGCTCAGAGACTGTGATCCTGAGACTTGGTGACTCATGTGAAGCGTGGGTGGGGTGGTGTCAGGCCAGGGAAGGAGCCAGAAGGGTCACAGATAGCTGTGTGGAGGGCTTTGGAGAAAATGATACAGCCATGACAGAACAGGAAGTCGGCAGGGACAGCTGAGCCCAGGGGAGAGATGTGTTCTCTGGGAGGGAAATTCGGCAAGAGGTACGGGGGCAGAGCAGACAGGAAGCAGAGGCAAAAGCACAGCCAGGGCAGTCCCTCTCCCACAGCCACAGAGAACCAGGCCCTAATTCTGCAAGCGGAGACAGCACCTCATGTGAGGAAAGAAAGATGAGCCCCTTCACTTGGATGGGTCCTGAATACAATACAGGGAGCCAGGGAGGGCTGGCACACAGAGGACAGGTGATGTGGTAACTCAGACACAGGGTGAAGACCAAGGGATGAGTCCACAAGCCAAGCTGTGCTGGCAGCTGGAGGAGGCAAGGATCGGTTCTCCCTGGAGCCATCAGAGGTAGTGAGGCCACTGACACCCACTTGAGACTCGTGACAGTGACAGGGTCAGTTTCTATTGCTGTAAACTGCCAAGAGCTGTGGTTGTGTGCTATCAGCAGACATGGGAAATAAATACGCAGGCTGTACCACAAGTCACTGACCAGATTCATGCAGAAGTCCTGGGCTGGGCATCAGATGAGGGCTGGATGTGTTATTTCTTAAACCTCAGGTGAAGCCCCAAGGGAGGAACTGTCCCAAGGACACCTCACACACACACACACCTAGAGGAAAATGAGAGGAGACCCATTTTCTGTGTATCAATCCTGCCTTAAGTAAATGCTTGAAATTAATCTTGAAGGCTGGGGATTTAGCTCAAGTGGTACTGCACCTACCTTGGACACACAAGGGCCCAAGGTTGATACCCAGTACTGAAAAAAAAAGTCTTCAAACCTTCACTCACTGAACATGATTAGTACTTGCCTGAACCAAAGGCTGATTTTGAAAGATACCTAGTTTTTGGGTGGTGTGGTGATGCATTCCTATTACTCCACCTCTCTGAGAGGCTGATGCAAGAGGATCACAAATTAACAATTTAGTGAGATCCTATCTCAAAAAGTAAAATATGAGCGCCAGAGATTTAGCTCAGTGGTTCCGGCGCCTGCCTCACAAGCACAAGGTCCTGAGTTCGATCCCGGAAACCACATACAATGCTGAGCGTGGAGACTCACGCCCACCAGCCATCAATACCACATACCACAGTGCCGGGCGTGGTAGCTCACGCCTGTCATCCCAGCACTCGGGAGGCAGACACAGGAGGATTGCTGAGTTCGTGGTGGCTTGTCTGGGCTACATAGTGAGCTCAGAGCCAGCCTGAACTACAAAGCGAGACCCTGTCTCAAAAAAAAAAAAAAAAAAAAAAGTAAAATATAAGAAGGGCATGGTGCTCAGGCCTGTCATCCCAGCACTCGGGAGGCAGAGTCAGGAGGATTGTGGAGTTCGAGGCTTGCCTGGGCTCCATAGTGAGCACAGGGCTAGCCTAAACTACAAAAAGAGACCCTGTCTCAAAAAAAAAAAAAAAAAAAAAAAAAAAAAAAAAAAAAAAAAAAAAAAAAAAAAAAAAAAAAAGCGAAAAAAGAAAAAAAAAGTAAAATATGAAAAGGGCCAGGGATGTAGCTCAATATGAAAGCTCTGGCTCAACCCCCAGTTCTAAGAAGGAAGAAGAAGGAAAAGAAAGAAGAGGAGGAAAAGAAGAAAAAGAGGAAAAAAGAGGAGGGAAAGAAAAAATATACCTAGTTTTTTGGTCATGGATTTAATAATGACATCTGGGGTGCCCAGCCAACCGCGTGGCTGGGCAGAGTAACTTTTACTTACAGGTCCTTATTAATATATAGCAGAAGTTCTCCCTTTACACCTTCCCTTTCCAGCCACCACTAACACCGCTCTACTCTTGGGGCACTTTCAGCCCACTGCAGCCCTAACCCCAACCCAACCCCAACCTCAACCCAAAGGGAGGCACACGGCCTGAGAACTTCACACACTGGCTTCCAGTTTCTTTGGGGGAAAACTCCAGAGTGAAGATCCAGTGAAATGAGAAGGAGGAAATAAAAGAAAGAGGGAAGGAGGGCAAAAAGGAGGAATCAAAAGGAAGTAGAAATAAAAACAGCGACTTCAGTTCCTATGTCATGCTCGTGGGACAGAAGTGATGAAGCCACAATCACACGTGACATTTAACAGACCATATAAGTGTCATAGGTGGGACTGAGAACACCCTGAGAGGCTGTGATTTCCCTAAGGTTACACGGTGTAGAACACAGGAGGTCTGGGTTTGAATACATCGGTTTTTACTTCAAAGCTCACGTCCACGTTTCTCTCTCTTGGAAGCGTCCTGTAGTCTTTCATTAAGGAACCTAATAACATAAAAGGAGGCTAGAAAGTGGTGGGAGACACCTGTATCCCAGCACTCTAGGAGGCTGAGACTGGAGGATGGCAAATTCAAGCAGCTCCAGGAGCGACTAAACAATGTAGCAAGGCCCTGACTCAAAAGAGAAACATTTTTACAAGGGGCTGGGAGATGTAGCTCCTAGTGAAGACTCTGGGTCTAGTTCCCAACTTGGAGGGGGTGGGGGGGAAACAGCACAGAAATTCTCTAGAAAAAGCATGGTTGGAATTGAAAGTTTGGATGAAAGTATGCATCAAGTTAGCTTGTCAGCTGGAATGAGTGGTTTGGACCTCTGATCACTGAGCAAAAAGGCCATGAAAGAAACGGAGCACATCTGAGCTGGCTGAGGCTTTGCCATGATGGATCTGATGTCCAAAGAAAGCGTCTTGTTCGTGGAGTCAGTATCGCTGGGATCCACATGCTGGTTGCAGTGGGGGGGGGGGGGGGGGGGGGGGGCGGTTCAAGCTGTTATCACACTTGCAGTATCACCTTGCCAGATAAGAGCTTGTCTCTATTTCACTCAACATTCATTCATTCATTCATCTGATGTCCTTTCACTTTGTTTCCCAGGATGGTCTCAAACTCTCGGTCTTAAGTGATTCTCCTGCCTCAGCCTCCAGAGCAGGTGGGACTACAGGCATACTCCACCACTCCCAGCGTGTACATTTTTATCATGAGAAATCTCAAACATACACAGCACTCAAGAACAAGCATAAGGAACAATCGATATTGTGTCCTTTCTCTTCCTAGAGTTCCCACCACCCCTAGGGCAAATCTCTACCTTCTCCTTGAATATTAGGCTTCTCTCTATGGAGTAATCTCATCCACACCAGTAGCTTCAACTGCTGTGTACCTGTGGCTCGAAACCTGTCCTTCCCTATCAGACCTCTACTGAACCTGAGTCACAAAGATCCAACTGTAGCTGCTCCTCCCATCCCCAAAGACTCGGCTTCAGCCTGGTCCCCGAGGCCCACCTTTCTCGTGCAGAGCTCTTTCTCCTCCTGAACATCCTATTCCAGAAATGATCCCACCGGAAACCAGAGACTGGCTCGGATCCACCCTCTCCTGCCACCTGCCACATCCAACACTCAGAGCAAATTCCTTTCCTAAGGTATCTTTTTTTAGACAGGATCTCACTTTGTAGCTCAGGCTGGCCCTGAACTCACTATGTAGCCCAGGCAAACCTCGAACTCAGCAATCCTCCTGTCTCTGCCTCCCGAGTGCTGGGATGACAGGTGTGAGCCACCACGCCCGGCACTGTGGTATGTGGTACTGATTGCTGGTGGGCGTGAGCCACCATGCCCGGCTCCTAAGGTATCTTTTTACTCCGTCATCTTCTGATTCCACTCTGAATGCACAAAATCAGATTCTTATTTCTTCTGCACTTCAACAGCCCTCCCTTGAGTTCTTGCCGCCATTGGTCATCACGGTCTCTGGAATGATAGGGGATCTCATTCCCCCTCACAGAGCTTCCAGACAAAATCCAAGGGCCCAGGCTTGCGTGTGAAGCCCCAAGACACACCCTGGGTCTTCCCTCCGGCTCACTCTCCCGCCACTCCAACCCTCCCTGTCTCCCAAGCTGCCGGCAGCAGTGCCTGTGCCGAGCCGTCTTCTCTGCCGACACCTCCCTTCCCTGCCTGCCTCACCCCGTGGAATCACAGCCGTCCGTGCTTGCTTTCCCACTCCCCAGCGAGCTTCCTGGGTGGAGCTGGGGCTGAAGGGGTCGTCCCTTCTCTTTCCCTAGAAGACCGCTCAGTTAAAGATGCTAAAGCTGGACAAATACACATCCCCAGCGTTTTCGTCCCCGTGCTGCTCCTTCCGTCTAGTATGACACTTTCCTGTCCTGCGGGTCAGGCCCCCACCCGGATGCCTTCTCCCCACAAATGTCCCTGATGTCGACCAGTCCGATGGAGCCGCCTTGCGAGTTCCCGTGGGTGGCAGTTATTTACTACTTCCTACCTTGGTTTAAGTGATTATATACCTGTGTTCTCTCTCTTGCTGGACTGTAAGCATCTTAATTGCATATATGGGTCTTGTCTTTTTTTTTTTTTTTATCACTAAAGATGTCCAGGACATAGGTGACACAACAGACCTTGGACAAACTCCATTGCATTCTACACGTACTCGTGAGCATATCCAGCAAGTGACTAGACTGAGGGCTCGGGGTTGAACGGACAAGCTCCGGCCTGGGATTAGTCAAAGGGTCACACGTGGAGAGCAAACACGCAAAGAAGGTGCCCGCGTGGGAGCCAGTCAGGGGAGGCCAGCTCTCCGCAATGGGTCATCTTGTGCTTTTAAATGTCTTTGATTATTTTCTTATATAAAAATAATTTACACTGTGTAGAAAGTTTAGAAAACAGAAAAGTGTAAAGAAGACAGTACCTTGTGATTCAAAAAGAAAAATGAACATTTCGGTATATTTATTTTCAGTCTTTTGGAAATTATGTGAAGTGATTGAAGGATCAAATTTTCCTTCCCCTCTCTCCTCCTTCCTCCTCATCCTCCCTTCTCTCCTGGTCCTCCTCCTCCTCCTCCTTCTGGTGCTTCCTCAGCCTTCCTTTTTCTTCACAATTTACTGAGATAAGATCCACATATAAATATATATATATAAATATAAATCACCCATTTTAAATCCACATGACTATAGTCATCTCATTCTGGACAAAGAGCCAAAAGTCCACGTTGGAGAAAAGTCGGTACCTTTAACCAGTGGTGCTGGGCAAATTGGATACCTGCTTGTAGAAGACTGAACCTGGGTCCCTGTCTCACACTCCGGAAAATATTTAATTCAAAATAAGTGAAAGGCCTCCTGACTCCGACCCTGATAGCACCGAAAGTAGCTGTTGTTTTAAGTGAGTAAGTTTGGGAAGATCTGGTACTCAGCAAAAACTAAAACACAACCCGACCAATGAGTCATACTGGGCTGAAGGATCCAGATTGGCTCCTAATTTATAAACTTTTGGAGACCACAGAGTCGTCCATCAAATGGCTGTTTTAAAAAAACATAGATATCAGAAAAGTGTTCTCCAAAACAACTGCCAAACTAAGAGAATCTTTTAGAGATACCGAAGTCTTCTATAATGTTTACATGATGTGATGTGTGGGATTTGCTTTCCACAATCATGGGTGGAGTCAGGGAAGGGTACAGATATGGATGGGTCGAGATGGCCAGCTGAGTGTTTGTGCAGGTTTTCTAATATACTATTATCTCTACTTTTGCGTGCTTGACATCTCTTGCATTTTTTTAAAAACCCAAAGTGAGCAGCAACGAAACAAAGCAACCACTCCAAACTTATGAGTAAAACAAAGTTAATCTTCCAATGCAGAACTAAAAACCATTTTATTGTTCACTACTAAAAGGGTAAAAATGACTTATTGTAGAATTTAATAAAATAATGCTCTCACAAACTCTTTCTTCCTTTCTGACTCGGGCCGAGTACTGAGGACTGTTCTGCCACTCAAGACGTGGTGAGCAAGAATATACCATCAACACTCACATGCCACCCCTTGGAGTGGAGCTTCAGAAGTGTGACCCTCAGGCCTTAAGGAAATCCAGAAATGAGCCAGAAAGAAAGTGGAGACTTGGGGCTAAGCTCACTTTGGCCTGGGCCAAAGTGACAAGTAAGGTCCCATACTGGATTTGTGTGCCACTGACAGAAAATGTAATGAGGGCAGTCACCAAACAGCCTCTACACGTTGGTGACCTACATCCCTCTTCAGCATGTTCAAAAATCTACAGTGAGGGCTGGGGATTTAGCTCAGGTGGTACCGTGCCAACCTTGGATGCACAGGGCCCAAGTTTGATTCCCAGTACCACACACACACACACACACACAAACACTACAGTGAAAGGATGAGAACTACATTGTCAAATAAAACAGCAAGAAAGGATTTCAAATTATCTTCCCCAAACTGAGAATTATTTACATAACCAGTTAAACACAGAACATGAAATCAATTTTTAAAATTTCTTTTCCAGCCAGGCATGGTGGGCCTGTAATCCCAGCACTCGGGAGGCAGAGACAGGAGGATTGCTGAGTTCAAGGCTTGCCTGGGCTCCATAGTGAGCTCAGGGCCAGCCTAACTACAAAGCAAGACCCTGTCTCAAAAAAAAAATTTTTTTTCTTTTCCAAGGTGACATAAAATGTGTTTCAACACTTGTAGAAATCTGTAGGGTCTATGTGATTTTAGATTTAGTAAGAACATTAGAAGAGTTCAGAACCAAATGCTAAATTTATGGTGGTAGTGTTAGAACTGGGTTAGGAGTAATGTACCTTAGAAGATTTTAGTAGTCTGTGCAGAAATTAATGGGAAAAAGAGCATGGCACCATACATTACTGTAACAAGTACCAGAGGCAATCAACTAAAAAAAGAGAAAAGGTTTATTTTGGCTCACAGTTTTAAATGTTTCAGTCCACGAAGAGGTGGCCTCAAGTTGGTCTCTGAAGGATAAGTTCAAGTTTCTCTGGGGAAAACAGAACCAGGGAGTAGTATAGGGAGAATGAGTCATCCAGTGCCTCCCCATCATGGAATTGCAGCCTGTGGTGCCGCTGTGATGTTTTGGTACATGCACACATTGTATGAGGTTCCAAGGTTAACTCTACCCACTTGCAAATATTTGTCCTTTCTTTGTAGTGAGAAGAATCCAAATCTTTTCTTCTTGTTTGAAATGTATTATATGTGAATACTTTGTACAGTCTATTCAAACTGCTGATATACCTGACCCCACTGTCTGGTTCCCACTGCTCTTCCCCAGCCTCTGCTAAGCACTGTTGGACTCCAGTCTAGGAAATGAGGCTGCTGGCAGGTCCTGGGTAATGTGGATGCTGGTGAGGAGCCTGTTATGCACACCCTAGAAGAACAATGAATCTCCACTGTGCCTGAGACTGACGTCATCATTTCTGTAACGCTGGACGTGCTCCTTTCTCTGGAACGCATCCTTTCCAGATTAACTTTTGCATCTCCCTTCAAGCTATAATCTGCTACGAATGCAAGACTGCCTGTGGAAAATTAACTTGTCATTTCTTCGAAAGCTGAACCACGTGCTGATTCTTCTTTTCCTTTCAGGACCTCTTAAACTCACTCTGACGTTAAAATAGACCAGCTTGGGATGGAGTTTTGCCTGCAGGAAAATAGGAAAGGGAACAGCCACGCTTTTGCAAGGTCAGCAGCACTTGGCCTTTGGTTAAATCTAATGTGTTTGTTCTCTCTTCAACATTAGACAGAAGCAGGAAATCAAGCCTATTGAAAGCTGCAAGGTAGTTAATTGAAAAACAAAACTACCAACCCCAACAAAACAAAGAAAAAACAACAAAAAACAAACTCCCTAAAGCTACCATTTTTTTTTTTTCCAGACAGGGTCTGTAGTTCAGGGTGGCCCTAAACTCATTAAATAGCTTAGGCGAATCTCAAACTCAGCAATCCTCCCTCTGCCTCCCGAGTGCTGGGATTACAGGAGTGAGCCACTAAACTCAGCATCTGTGCTGTGGTACTGGTTGCCAGTGGGTGTGAGCCACCACGCCCTGTATTGTTGTATGTGGTTACCAGGGATCCAACCAAGGACCTTTCGCTTGCTAGGCAGGCACTGGAACCACTAAGCTAAATCTCCAGCCCAAAGCTACCAACTTTTAAAGACTTGGTTGCTTGTTTCCCTGCCAAGCAGCTTCAAGAGAGAAGAAATCACCACAATGCTAAGGAGACAGCAGGATTGTTTCTTCCGGGCACACCTTTCTCCAGTATTCTCATGTTGAGTTGCTGTGAAGAGTTGGTCTGTATTGAAGACCTTGGTTTTCTTGGTATATTTCAAAGGAAAAGCGACTCCTGCAAAACAGCTGGCCAGGGCATGTTTCTAAAAGCACAATATTTTTAGATAAATTTTGCATCACCTTCTTTCTTGGGGTCCACTGTTAAACTGTATGCTGAAGGTGAAGTTTTCAAATAGAATTGTGAGTGGCTACAGATATGTGGCCAAGAGCCAGATACTGCCTTGTGTATTCCCACCAGTGCAATTCCTGTGTGGAATGAGGGGGAAAGCCCAAGGTCCATGTGGACGAAGAAGAGTAAAGCAAACTTGCAGAAGTGCCAGTGAAATAAAGGTAGAAACATTGCTGGGGATTTAGCTCAAGTGGATCTTGGCCACACAAGGGCCCAAGTTTGATCCCCGGTACTGCAAAAACAAAACAAAACAAAACAAAAATGTAGAAACATGCCAAAAATTATTTGACAACATATTAGCTGAAGTTGTAAAGGGAAGAATGTCCATTTGTTATGATTCAATGAGAATAATCTAACATCAAAAATTCATAACCCTATCAAATCATGAGATAAACACTGGCAAAGAAATCTAACATTAGCCCTTGACCGATATTTAAAACTGCCAAAGTAATCAAAAAACAAGCAAAGCCTGAGAAACAGTCTTTCACAGCCATGAGGAGCTGAAGGTGACATGGCAACTGATGTAATGTGGAACCTGGGTGAACTTTGGGAGCACAAAAAGGCACCAGGGAGAAGTAAAGAAATCTGAACAATCGATGAGGTTTTCTGTCAATAGCATCACCTGTACTGGCTCATAATAAACGCACCCAACAAACAATGTAAGATACTAAGGAGGCTGTTACAGGGGTGTCCCCTGTGGGAGAATCCTAACTATTCTGCAGTATTTTGTGTAAATCATAATCTAAAATAAAGTGAACTGGAAGAAAAAGTGGTAAGATGTTGGTTTTTAAAACCTGATTTAAATTACCACACAAACAGCAGGACTCCACAATTAAAGAATACAGGGTCCAGGGCCAGAGACTTAGCTCAGTGGTTCCGGCACCTGCCTCGCAAGCACAAGGTCCTGAGTTCGATCCCGGGTAACCACATATAATGCTGGGCGTGGTGGCTCACGCCTGTAATCCCAGCACTCGGGAGGCAGAGACAGGAGGATTTCTGAGTTCAAGATTTGCCTGGGCTACATAGTGAGCTCAGAGCCAGCCTGAACTACAAAGCGAGACCCTGTCTCAAAAAAAAAAAAAAAAAAAAGGGATACAGCATCCAGACATTTCCAAAGGCAGTTTTCAGCAACTGTTAAGAACAGAAAAACCAGTGCTTCCATTTTCCTCTTCTCACGTCAGGTCAGGAAGCATCACCTGGTTAGGATGCCCTTGGAAGAAGTCCATTCCTCCGGCCTTAGGAGTGTCAGCAAGTGAACAGTAAGGATATCTGCCAAAGAGACTTCTGTGCCTTCAGTCACTACGTGAAGTTTTGTTTTCAGACTTTAAACTTATCATCTCCTTTACGTTCTACATTTAGCGAATTACATTTAAATAACATCATAGTATCAAAATCATTTATAAATTTTTATTAAATGTCAGTAATTTTTACAAAGCGAACATGAATAGCAAGAGGCAAAATTTTGGCAAAATGTTTACAAAAGCAAAAAGTCTTAATGAAGAGCAACTTATTTTATACAATCAAACCATCCTTTCCATTTTTAGACCGCCTTCAGAAATAACTTATTGCCAATCCTGAACTAAAGCACTGACCAAAAAAAGAAAAAAAAAATTTACAACAGTATCATAATGTGCTTAGTTCTTGGAAGGTTAAAAAAGATATATGTAAAAAACCCTAAGCCACAAATACTTTTGTACAGAGCTAATACAGATGTTTTGACAGGTACAGTATGTAAGAGGTTGTAACAAAATATACCTCTGGATAAGGCTTCTTGTGAGAAATGAGCTCTACCATAGAAGAACAGAAAAAAGCCACTTAAAACATTTTGCGATTCTGCTTTCAAGTAAGAGGAAAAGAAAGGTCAATGGTATAGTTTGTTGCACTGTCACATAAAGTCAACACGGATTAATCCTTCTACTCCCTTTTATTCCTGCTGTCATCAAACAGGCATAGACTGAGGACAAAGCATTGCCTGGTATGGGAGAATATCATAAACAAGCTTTTCAAATACTAACTAGCATTACACACCAAGCAGTTTATTACTATCAATGACATTTACTGAATGAAAATTTATGCTACTACGTATGGGCCCCAGACTCCAATTTGTCTGTACAAATCCATCATGAACAGAAGATCTGTACAGGTTACAACTGTCAACTCTGAAAAATACTGCCATTGTCATTAATGCTTTAAAAAAACAATCAATGTTCTATATAAGTTCTGGTAGTTGAAACCTGATGGTCATATCTGCATGATGAACATATTAAGTACATATTATACATTCCTGAAAGACATAAGGCGAGTGGTACAAACACTGTACTTCTAATGATGTTAATAACCACCTACCAGTCCGAGGTTAATATCTACTTGATGGTATTGAAAAAGCCAAAGGACAACTGATTTAAAATTAGCAAGTTCAGTATCAATTTATTAAGCCCTAAACTCGTACCATAAAATAAGGGGTATATGTTCAATCATCTGCTTTATTTGGAACATGAAGACACATACACACCCACTGGTAATCTCTCTCCTCTTCATGTTTACTAGATTCTAGACTGAAAAGCCAACTGGTATGCTAGCAGTAAGAGAAAAAAAAAAAGGAAAGGAAGGGGGGACACAACCAGTATTTTTAGTCAAGCAGCACAAAAATATCACCTTATTATTTCACAAGTTGAAATGACAGGAAAAAGATCAAAGTAACCAGTACTATCAAGATTTCCTAGTGAAAAGGCATGTGCAAAACTTGTTCTTGATTCCTCAAATAAAACTAAAAGAAATGAAAGGGTGACAGAGTGACTTCTCTAGATTTATTAGGGGGGTTGTTACAAATGTTTGGCTTGGCCTTACAGACATGATTCCATGGATTCAAACAAGAAACTGAGTTAACACTACTATTTAGCCTTCTCATTACATATAGAGAAATAACATTGCTACAGACGGTAATGAAGAGAATCTTGTTTCAAATGGCTTGTGTGGTTTTGTCTAAATGCATCATTAAATAATGAAAGCACCAATTTGAGGGTTTCTCAAATAGTGATTTGAGTTTCAGAACATAACAGTGTAATTTGGTAACTTTATTTTTTATATAAGGCATAACTGGACATGTTGTACTAAGGCTAAACAATGTATTTTATCAAAAGCAGGAGATACAAGTATTTAGGTATACACTGAAAGTTAAGGTTTAATTATAGGGAACAAGATTTGTTTAACCTAAGTCAATACTTTTAATCGTTCTGTTATTACTTTAAAATCAACCACTGCCACCAACTGAAAAGGATTGCTGTGAACAGCCTGTATTTGTAAGATTAACCACAGGACTTTCTCTAAAGTATTAGCACAACTTAACAGAAAAAGAGATCTTTTTCCTTCCTCACTGTACTCCTCAGCTACAGCTGTTCTCCAGCTGTCAAACACTCTTCTCACATAATAATATTGAAGGGAAGATTCAATTTAGTACAGCATTTGGCAGAAAGCAACAATTCAGGCTATTAAAATATTTAAGTGATAGAGGCATGCCTCAAATTGCTTAGATCTTTAGAAAACATCAGAAAAAAGCTTCATAAAAATTAAGGTCTAAGTTGTTGATCTTTGACATATAAGGCAACTCTGTATGCTATTACTGTCTTCAATGTCAACAAAGACATGTGTGACATTTCTTCAGATCAGTGAGAAGGCATTCAGAAAACACTGAGAACACAAAGTAATATAGAAGAGTTAGGCACATTTTGTTCCAAATCATAACCAAAAATTTGGAAAACTGAATACATCAATGAGCTTTAAATCTGAGTTAACATTTTAGAGATTGAAGGGAAGTAGGTGAAAATTACAAGCACCTTCTGATCCTTAAATTTCACTTCCCTTTTCATACAGTGGTATTTCAATTTAAAAAGGATCTGTTTTTCACAATACAGTTAAAAGACTTCTTTCAAATGGTTAAAAAATATAGTATACAAAAACATGTAGGACTAATGTTTTTGAACCTTATAATTCTGACTGTCTAAACAGGCTTTTGTAACTTAAATACAAGTAACTTACCACCTCAAAATATATTCTAGGTTTTATTTTAAAAGAACAGTGATTCTGAGACATTATATGCATCAGAAGAAAACTGCAAACACCCAAAATGATAGCACATCTAGTCGGTGGTTAACATTTCTTGGTAGTAGTCAAAATGGAGAAGCTGGGTGATTTCTGCTGTGTCAGGCAATATTTACTATTATTACAGACCTTAAATATAATTTATACTACTGTAAGTGTCCACTTTTTGCAGGGAACTGACTTCCACCTTCACTGGAGTTAAATGTCTTGGCCAGTTAATAAAACTACCTGCTAAATTTACGCAGAGCACCAAGCAGACCAAATGTTACCACACACATATTCAGATACAATATTCATTGGCATTGGGTTACGCTAACCCTGTGAATTTAAACAATGTATTCTTTTTGGCAAAAACAAAACAAAAACAAAAACAAACCCCCAAAAAACAAAAAAACTAGTTTTTTTATGCATGAGTTATCAACATTATAATGCAGAGCAGTATGTCTGAAGCTCATGTATACCAAGGCATGATGAACACACAGGAACTGACATGGACATAATGACAGTGAAATTTCCAATGCGAGGGAAGTCAGGTATGCCAAGAACAAATCCCTGGTTAGCACACTGCAAGGCCCAGCTCTCACACCTCAGGGAGACAGAACAAGAGCACTGACCTAGAAAGGCAGGGTTACTGCAATGCTGACCAATCTTTCAAGGACCAATAAAACATCTGAGAACACAGTCAGATATCACAGTCATAATGACAATTTTCAGGAAAAGCAGAAAAGCTGTCAGACTTGGCAAACTCTCACCAGCCTTGTACATCTGTACCTCTAATCCAATTTTAACACTAGGTGTAACCTAACATGCAACATTTTTAGTACTGCAAACCAGACACTCTGCTGAATTCACTATGATAGAATCATTTTGTAGCCACAGGGCTACCTCATGGGTATGGTTTAAATTTGGGAGGTAAGCAAAGGGAGGTCAAATGCAATCGTTTTTAGATATGTGAACTGAAAAGATTATTTATTCTTAGAAGCACTCTTAAGACATTTAAAATGTACCTCATCAAAGTTGGCTTCTCATAAACAATGATACAAGCATACATACTGCATCTTTTAGCGACATACCAAGAATGAACAGGAATCTCAAATAATACCTTCTTCAATAGTTTGACATGAAAATACTGCCCTTGGCCACCCTCAAATAAACAAAAGAACCCCTTAAATGCTGGGGACTAGACAGGGAGCAAAAGAGGCAACAATAGTGATTTCTTCCAGGAAGCCATGAAATCAGAGCCAGACTTAAAAGCAACACACAGCATTCTGGAATAGCTACGTCTATCTCTGTCATTAAGCTGCCTACAGTTTACAGTGGCTGTAGTGCCCAAAATATTTCTCTTATGGCACATTAAATTATATGATAATCAAACATGCAAAAGGCAAATTGTATTTCACTCATCACTTTTGATCAAGATACTATATATAGTATTTGCCTGTATTTTGCTCCCTGGTACCATTTGTCAACTCTTTCACATAAGACCAGAAATCCTTATGTAAACTTTAAAACACTAGGAACATTATCTTCAGAAATCACAGAAATGAAAAACAAACAAAAACAGCTGTTGGGTCTGTGATTACAAACATGTGAATGCTACACCTGTGCAAAGTGACAGACTGCCATTCTTTCTAACAAACTTCTTTCCAACGTCCCTCTCAAAGTAATCATCCTAAAGTTAGGTGTCACTGGCCTGTGGAAAGTAGACTGAAGATCTCTTACTCATTTTAGAGCTGACTATTCCTAAGCTCTTTCCTACAGGTACTGAGGGTGCTACACTTGGCACTACGGGAGAATTCTGTTTGAGAAATGTAAGAGTGGAGCCTGACATACACCTAGTCTGGGTTGGCCAGGTTACTTGTGGACTTGATGGAAGCCATGGTGAAACTGATCACAGCTTGAATTCTGGCATATACTAGGGATATGTTATTCAGTAGCTTTCAGCCACAAACAAAAGGCGCGGAAGGACTAAGATTACCTAGAATTGAGACTTTTCTAGTTGCTGTTGTAAACTGCTATTAAAAAAAAAAACGTAACAAACAGAAAACAATCAAAAACACAAAAAGGTATTAGAATAGCAAGTCTTTTATACATCACTGTAGCATAAGCTGCTTGAGGTTGTCATGAAGAATAGTATCCTTCACATCCCGGAAAACAAGGCGGATGTTCTCCGTGTTGATAGCGGTGGTGAAGTGGTGGTACAAGGGCTTCTGCTGCTGGTCCCGGCGTTTGCTCCGGAAACATTCCACCAGGAATTTTTGGACGTCTCTTAAGCAGTGTGGATCTCCTTCAAATTCTAGGAAATAGTCTTTGATGCTCACAATTTGCACTTTCTCCTCGAGCAAGTCTGTCTTGTTTAAGAAGAGAATTATAGAGACATTGCTGAAAACCCGATTATTGACAATTGTTTCAAAAATGTTCAGAGATTCTGTAAGGCGATTGGTCAGTCGATCCTCCATAAGCACCTGGTCAAATTCACTTGAGGAAACAAGAAAAAGTATTGATGTCACACTGTCGAAGCATTCAAACCAACGTTTCCTTTCTGATCTTTGACCACCTACATCTACCATTTTGAAAGGAACATTCTTAATTTCAAAGTCATACTCATGAATGCCTTTGGTAGGTCTTCTGGCAAGCAAAATATCTTGCTGGGATGGAATGTAGTCCTGGAAAAGAATAAAAGTTTGATAGTAACTGAGGAGTAATTAATACAATTTTCAATGGGTTACTAATTGGTGTGCTGAACAGATAGGCAAACAAAATGATCTTTTAGACATTTTCTGATACATTGAAGCATCAAGTACTGGTATTCTCATTTAAAAATATTAAGGAAGGTCTATAATCCCAGCTACTGAGGAGGCCCAGGATACTCAGGAAGCTGATGCAAGAGTATAAAAAATTTGAGGCTAGCCTGGAAATTTACTAAGGCTTTAGGAAGTTTAAATAAAAATAACAAGGCTAGGAATATAGCTCACTGGAAGAATGCTTGTCTACCATGTACAAGCCCCTAAATTCAATCCCCGGTATGGAGAGCCACAGAGAAAGAACAGCTCAAAATTTGCAGCAAATGAGCAGCAACTACGATGTTTTCATTTGTGCAATGCTGTTCCCCTAGGGGCCTGACAACTGAACGTCCTCCCATACCCCCCCACTCCTCCTTTCCACTATTTCCCACTCATGGTGATCTCACTGTCCCCACACTCAGCACCCCCAGCCTGCCCCTCTATAAAGAGCAGGGTCTGAATCCAAGGTGATTCTGTAGGGTCACTTTCCACAACTGCTTCTGCCCACCTGTTCTGATCGCTCCTGAGCCGTGTGCTGTGCACCATGCACCACCCCTTCATAGAGTAGGGCAGGTCCACACTATCACTGTTGCTGTATCAGCGTGTGGAAAACACCTTCTTGACCACCTCACTAATTTTATGCTTTCTACAATTCTGGTCACCAACCAAGTTGGATGAGAACCAAATCAAACTCAATCGTTCGGCTCAATGTACACATTAAGGGAAATTTGGTTTGGTTCTTCAGTCTGTGAGCAGAATTGTGCAGAGCTGAACTTGTGAACTGAGTCACCATGGTATAACCAATTAGTCACACTTTCTTGGGGCGACCTGCTAGCTTTGTTTCCAGGGGAAAGTCCAAGGAGCTATGTTCTAGTTTTCTCATTTGTTGACCCAAGAACTCAGAACCGGCCCCTTAGTGCAACTGTCGACAGCCCTGCCTGTGACGCAGAGGTGACCACAACTGGCTAATCCACCCTGGAGGGAGGGTCCGCACAAATGAGCTCCTCATGAACCCAGCGGCGGCGCACTGTGGGCTCCTGCACCAGGTGGCTGCAGCTACAGCAGCCAGTGCACTTCGTTATGTAACGCAGCTGGCTCTTCCTCTTGAGCCTAATACTTTTCCACACTATCAGCACAGCCTTTTGGTACTATGTGAACAGGAGAAACTTTAATGTTCATCATCAAGGTCAAAGTATTTTAAAAATCAAGGCAGGATTTAAAACAATGTTGTTTTCACAATGCTGCCCATACTTTATCAAATAGTCAAGTATGATTTTCAAATTTTACTACAACACAAGTGCTCATCTCAAAATGGCACACTGCATTAGGCATAGGAAGAGCAGGCAGTTCCTGGTTACTCGAAACCCACAGCCATTCACAGCATGACTCTGGGGCTCCAATTGGTGTTAAGCAGTCCATGTTTTTAGGCTCTTGCTCTCTTGAGGCCAGCATATATGCACATTTCTAGCCCACCCTGACAGCTTTCCTCTGTCCTATATATTGATACCGCAGTATCTCCTTGGGAAAGATTTTATGTCAAAGGTTTTAATGTGCTATAATTTACTACTGGTAGTTTTAGGTGCTTTCTAATTTTTTTTTTAATCAATAGAAATACTGCAAGTAAATTTCTCATCCAGTTAAGTTTTCCACTTGGACTACATCCCGAGACAAAAATAATCAGTAACAAGATTAAGAAGTCAAAGCCACAAAAGTTTTAACGACCTTGGACACTCACAAACTACTTTCCAGAAGGTGGTACTAGTTTATCATGAATGTCTGTGCCACCTATTTTGAATGAGCCAGCTCTAAGGTGTTTGAAAAACCTCAAGTTCCATAAAAAATAAAGTTCTCAGACAGGTAGTGGTGCACACTACCTAGCATTCAGGAGGCTGAGGCAGGAGGGTCATTTTGAGTTTGAAGCCAGCCTGGAGTACACACAGGCAAGACCCTGTGTTACCTCTCCTATAGTTCTCTGTAACTTCTTCATCACATGATAACAATTTAGTTAAGAAGTTAGTCTCATGTGCATGAAGTACAGAATACAGGATGTTGGTTAGGAGAGAGTATCTTACAACCAGCCGGCTTGTAGCTGTGTGACCTTGGACAAATCATTTAACTTCTCTGTGTTTCAATCCCCTTATAAGTGAAATAGAGATGGGATCCAGAGTGTTGCAGTAAAGATTGAGCTAAATGAGTACAGTGCCCAAGAATCAGGTTTGGGAGAGTGAAGAGTGGAATAGGGGAGTGGGCCGCCTGGCCACACTTCCACCCTGGCTCCTCGTTTGCAGATATCCACCTACCAGTCATTTGCCCTTGATACACTAGTCACAATCAAATACATTTACTCAGTCAGAAACTCACTTTCTTTAATGGCTCTAAATGCCTTCAGGATGCTTTTCCTACCTCTTGCCCCATAACTTCATTAAGATTTCTCGCCATCTTGAAATTGTACCATCAATGGCTATTAGTATAAACCTTGCTGCTCCTTGAGTCCTTTGAGATGCTCTCGTTATCTGCATACTGCTCCCATTCCCCATCTCAGCCATGGACTTTTCTTTGCCCCAAATTCTCCATCTCTTGGGCCCATCTCTCAGGTACCCCAAGCCTCTTCCAGACTAACCCTGATCCCAACTCCTGAACTTAGGATGTGGTTGGTTGCTCATGGCACCAGATCAAACTCTGCTGGCTGGATTCTGCAGATTTGGTCCTGCATTGTAAAGCTCACCCCAGGCCTAGCATTAAGGCCTGCACAGAGTTTCACCTCTCGTGCCATTACGTGTTCATCCATTTGCACAACAATCCATGTGCAGTGCGGTGGAAAAACTCAAGCCACCACCTTTACTAAAATCGGAGGCAAAAACTTCATGTACTCTTCACCAGACAAATGTGCCCCTAAAACCAAACCCATCCAGCTGTCTCCCGTCTCCCTGGGCCATATCTTATGTATCTAAATCCGACCCACCCTTCAGGCAGGTTGGGTTCACTTACCCTTTCACAAACTAATATTATCTTTGTGACTGGTATCATGCAATTGTCAACTATTTTTATATATATATGCTAACTCTGACTAGACTGAGCTCCTTTATTTACTGTACTGGTCAAAGAACAAAACAGCTAATACTGGGCATTTTCTACACGACTACTTTTTCAAGGATTATTTCATGAAATGTCCCATGGTCTTATGAGATGGGCTCTCTCCAACCATGCCCATGTTATGAACAAGGAAAGTTGACTTCTGAGCTCCTGAGATCACAGAGAGCCAGTCAGTGACACATGGGATAGGAACTCGACCAGTCAGGCCACAAAGCCCATGTTCCTGACTCCTGTCCTGTTCCATCTTCCAGAATGGTATGGGCGGGGCTGGCAGGCCCATCATAAAATGTATGATAGGTATTGTAAAATAGGAAGAGAATGTTCAAAGAGAGTGGGGATGGGGGCTAGTAAAAAAAGGAAAGAAAAAAATCTGATGGTTAAAAAGAGGAAACAAAGCTTATGTATATGGGTGTGGGGAGTTGTAGGGAGGGCAGGGGCATGGGAAAAACTGAGGATGAAGATGTGCCACATACTGGTACAAACCTCAGTGTTGAATGTGGTCATAATGTATATATATAAAATGTACCAATAAAATCAATTTAATAAAAAGGAGACACACTTGAATGGTGCCCTCTAACTTGAGAAGAACAGGTAAAGCTGGTAGTTTAGACAAATCACTAAAAATCTTACTAGTTTAGCTACCAAGGCTTATCTCCACTTAGTCTATTCTCAACGTTTTTTTTTGGTGGTACCAGGGATTAGAACTTGGGCCCTTATGCTTCCAAGTAGGTGCGGTATCCACTTGAGCTAAATCCCTGGCCCTGTTCTCAACTTTTTAAGGTTTACAATCAAGTCATGTGGAAAAGAGATAATAGACTTTAATACAAAGTTTCACTAATATGGACTGAATGAACAAAACATACAATGAATTATGGAGATCTCAACTTCTGGAGTACACGTCTGTCTAGAAAAGCAAAAGAACAGTGAACTGGCTTAAAGACAAATATAATTTAGAAAAATTTAGGGTAATGTAAAATTAACCCGACAGGGAAAAAAAAGTACACATACTGTTTCACATGTCCTAAATACACTGTATGCTACTTTCCTTTTTGAAACAGGTTATTCTGTGCTTTTCTTAAGTTACATTTTTAGTTTACAACCTCAAACAATCCATAAGGCTCTATTAACATTATAACAGGAGTTTGAGAAAAAGTAAATGAAACTACACTAAATGTAATGAATAATAAATGACTCTAGGGCAAAGCACTGAAACTTTTTTTTTTTTTTTTTAGACAGGGTCTTGCTTTGTAGTTCAGGCTGGTCCTGAGCACACTATATAGCCCAGGCAAGCCTGGAACTCAGCAATCCTCCTGTCTCTGCCTCCCAAGTGTTGGGATTACAGGCGTGAGCCACCACACCCAGCACTGTATGTGGTTACCTGGGATTGAACTCAGGACCTTGTGCTTGCGAGGCAGGCACCGGAACCATTGAGCTAAATCTCCAGCCCAGCACTGAAACATTTTTAAGGCAGTAGAAACTTCATTCTAATGAGCCATTATGCACCTGCAGAGTATGCACAACAACCCTTTATGCCTGTTGTGGGCCTGGGACACCAGGCCACACGTGAGTCACTGGCTCTGAGAGTTAACAGTCAGAGGAGATAACAGACTTGCTTCCATCCTCAAGCCTCCAACACCGACATGACACAAAACAGCCCTAAACTAGAAAATAGCAACTACCAAAAGGCTCTGAAAGTCAATCAACCCACTGTGTTCTTCCAATTTCTGCTTATAAAAGCCCTAAATAATATCAAATGATAATGTATAATTTCATCTCCAAACATAAAATCTTAATAGTTTTACTTCCATGAAATAGTAGAGGACAATTCTTCAAGGAAACTGGCAGAGGCCTAAACAGTAGGGGAGAAAAAAACAGGTGTCATAACTGAAAAATTTTTTATTTTGAAAAAAATTACAAATAATTTAGTATGCTTAGCAGAATCAGTCTAAAATAAAGCAAGATGAGTCAGATCACCGTCAGCAGGAAAACAGAAGAGCGCCACTCTTAACACCTATTTCTACATTTCCCAAGAAGCTGCCACAAAGCAAACTCATACTCTGACTACTGTTTTCAATATCAGTGAAATATCAATATTCAGCTTTAACTTACTGGTTCTCCAAGTTTATCCAAGTTATCCAGGAAATATTTTACAGATTCACCCTGAAAACAAGAAGAAAACAGTTATGGGGGTTAGAAAGAGAGGATCTTTCAACAGTTTATATTACACTGTCTGGTTGTACCCACATACCAAACATACTTGGTTTAGTCGCCAATTCAGACTCAAAAGTGTACTCTTCTAAAAAGGTAACTACACTGAAGTGCTGCAAAGGATGGGTAACTTCACAAAGGCTTTGCAAAAGTGGTATCATAAGTGATCATCTATATGGATGAGATTACACACATGCTTCTGGATAGGACATCATATCCCAAGGAAATACATAATTAAAAGGCAAAACTGCTTTGGAGAACAATGGCAGTCTGTAAATAAAATGTGAGATCGTTTTGGCCTACGTTTTCTATTTACAGCAATGGTAGATCTCTTTAGGAACAAAAATAAGCACGATGAGATATGAGGAGAAAATCTCTGAGAGGGACTGGTGTTCCCTTGGCAGATTCCCCATCTCTGATGGCTCTTCTTTTATTGAGTGGTCTGTGTTTTCTGAGCCCAGATTTCTATTAGAATGACACACAATTTCAAACAAGTTGTATGACAAGTCCTACAACCAGAGGACATATGAAAAGGGCTCTGGTCCAAGTCTCCCACTGCTCACTCCCTGCATTTCTATTTCTCCACTGGGTCCTACTGCTGCTGCACTGCCCCTACCTGCAGCCGCTTCCGTATTTCAGAAGATAGAGGTTCTGGGGACGCCCGAGAACCACCTAAATCTACAGCTCTCTAGCTCACAGATTTTCATTTAGAAGTGCTGGCTTGGGCTCCAGTTTCTGGACACCAGGGGATGCCTGAGACCACACCAGTGAAGAAGTTCTCAGTGTTGGTGAGGCTGCAGGGAGGAAGGAACTCTTCTCCACTGTTGGTGGGATTGTAGACTTATGCAACCATTGTGGAGATTCCTCAGAAAACTAGGATTAGAGGTCCCATTTGACCCTGTTCTTCCCCTGCTAGGAATATACTCCAAGGACTTAAAAGAATCATATCATAAAGACATATGTGCACCCATGTTCATAGCAGCTCAGTCTGTGATAGCTCAATCTTGGAAACAACCCAGATAACCATCAACTAGAGACTGGATAAAGAAGATGTGGGGTTTTAAAAAATAAAATGGAGTATTACTCTGCCATAAAGAACAAGAAGCTTCAGTCATTTATGTGCAAATGGACACAACTTGAGGATACACTAATAAGTGAAATAAATAGATCACAGATATGTAAATACCATATCTTTTCTCTGATATGAGAACTCTGATATTAGATGTAAATGAGTTCTAGATTGCATGGTAGATTTTGTGAAATAGGAAATATTCAAAGGGAATGTGGTAGGGGAAAGTAATGAGGGGGAAAGAATAAATACGATTTGAAAAGAAAAAGAAAGAACATGTATATAGGGGGTGGATAGGGATATGGGTAAAAATGAGAATTAACTCGTGTCATATACTGGTACAAATTCCCCAAGGTTGAGTGTGATTGTGAGCTGTATATAAAATGTACCAATAAAGAATTTAATTTAAAAAAAAAGCAGTTCTCAGACTTTCTAGTCTCAAAATCCCTTCGTGTGTCTTAAGGCTCTTGAAGAATCCCAAAAAGCTTTTGTTTAGAGGGTTATGGCTATCGATGTTTACTAGACTGTGAAGTAGAGAATTTTTTTTTTTTTTTTTTGAGGCAGGGTCTCACTTTGTAGTTCAGGCTGGCCCTGAGCTCACTATGGTGCCCAGGCAAACCGCCGCAACTCAGCAATCCTCCTGTCTCTGCCTCCTGAGTGCTGGGATTACAGGCGTGAGCCGCCACGCCCGGCATTGTGGTATGCGGTGTTGATTGTTGGTGGGTGTGTCTCCACGGCCAGCATTATATGTGGTTACCGGGGATCGAACTCAGGACCTTGAGCTTGCGAGGCAGGCACCAGAACCACTGAGCTAACCCTCCGGCCCGAGAATTTTTTTTTTTTGAGACAGGGTCTCACTTTGTAGTTCAGGCTGGCCCTGAGCTCACTATGTAGCCCAGGCAAGCCTGGAACTCAGCAATCCTCCTGCCTCTGCCTCCTGAGTGCTGGGATTACAGGTGTGAGTCACCACGCCCAGCTGAGAAATTTTAATCACCATTAAATGGTAGTAAGTAATACGCCTGGATACAAACAATAAAATGCTTTTATATTCTGGTATGGTTTAATACACGGCAGCAAGACTCTGTATCTGAACTAATCCAATAGGTAATCTTGCTTAAAATAAATGAAACTCTGGCCTTATATTAATGTCAATGGAAAAGGGTAACTGTATATATTTTTTGTTACTACCCCAAAATTACATAAGTAGTTTCTTTCTTTTTTTTTTTTTGAGACAGGGTCTCGCTTTGTAGTTCAGGCTGGCCCTGTGCTCACTATGTGGCCCAGGCAAGCCTCGAACCCAGCAATCCTCCTGTCTCTGTGCACCCCCCCCTTCCCCGAGTGCTGGGATTACAGGCGTGAGCCACCACACCCAGCACTGTATGTGGTTACTGGGATCAAACTCAGGACCTTGAGCTTGCAAGGCAGGCGCCAGAACCACTGAGCTAAATCTCCAGCCCAGTTTTTCATATTCTTGTTACAACTGATTGGTCTATCCTGTATTCTGACTGGATCTTTTACCAACTTAAAATTCTGTAACATCAACAATGGTTGGAACATAGTGTATCACTGTTATGGAGATTTTAACAATGTTGGTATGTTCCATTATTGATACTTTAAAAATCAGGTTCATTAACATCAGCTGAATCTTATCACAGGTCTATGGAAGGCTTCAAAAAGTCTCCAAAAGGTTCGCCAGGACTGCTGGAGGCCATCCTCCTCTGTCCAGGGTGGTCTCACTGGACCTCTCATTTGAGCACAGACAGAAGGTTACTTGGCCGTGGTGACAATTTACTGTTCAAGCCAAGAGTAGTAGTAAGAGAAATCAGATTGGGGGCAGAATTCAGACATAGCAACAAAGAACACAACCATGTAGTTTGAAACCAGTATGTTGATCCTGTGTGCCAAGGTGCTGGCAGTTCGGCCTACTGGGCCGTTTCATCCTGGTTGTTTGGTCCCATCAGTGCAAATGTCAGCATAGCGAAAAACTGAAATAACATCCAGTGTCTCTCTGAAGTGTTTCTAAATCAAAGATCCCATGAAAGGGTTTTGATGATCTTTTGGAGTCTGTGGACACATTGAGAACTGTTGCCTTAAAGTACTATGTATCATCAAGGAAACTTGTATGTGTGTGTGGTAGGATGGAGACTGGTTGATTTCCAAAGGATTACAAATGGTGGTAACTGATATAACTTTTTTTTCTGAACCCGAGAACACTGATACAGTATTTACAGCATCTAAAGATGATTGTTCAGACAAAGGGAGACAAAAAATTTTCAAGAGTTCATTTTGTATTAAGATTATTTGGTTGAGCTCTTTTGAATATTATGTATTTTCTTACTCATTTTATGAAAAAATGCTATTTTCATTTTTGGACAAAAAAATGAACCAAGGGGAATATTAAGTTTCACCTTTAAATAATAAAATCACTACTTGTTTGTGTAACTCCAGTAATTATTAATTCTACCACTCAGATGATCAGTTAACATTTCAAGATATATCCTTCTAATCATTTTATAATTAACAGGGTTGAAGTCATACAGACAGCTCTGTATCCTAATTTTTCTACTATATATATATAAATTTTAGTAGTTATAATGTTAGTACATGCTAGAAAGTCAAAACCATTAACCTAATGTGGATATTTCAATCACTTCTAATAAACAGTCTTAATATTTTCAGGATAATGTCCTGATAAACAAGTCCATGTACACAGTATGTGTACCTTCTGCGTTATGTCCAGAGTGACCTCAGATGAATGACTACAGCAGTGGTTAAACATTGTTAAGACGCCACATGGGCTCTTCTGGTCTTTCCTAGTGCTGCAGGTAAAACAATGAGTTTCTTCTCAACAATGAATCTAAATGAAGATAAACTAAACCAAAACCATACAGAAATATTCTGCAGATTCTTCTATAATTAACTGAAGTGCAAACTCGAAGGGGCTCACATCATGATGCTTAGCATTTAGGGATCCCAGAATAAGGCGAATCTGCTTAAAAGAGAAAATTAGCCCCACACCCAGAACAACAAAATAGGTTCAACTATTCAAAAACATATTTGCCTGAGTACTATTTAACTGATGCTTAGATAAATGAAAGAACAGTGAACACGTTAATATCTGAATGTGCAACAGTCTTCTCCCTCCCTCCCTCCCTTTCTTCCTTCCTTCCTTCCAGTCTTCTCCCCTCCCTCCCTTCCTTTTTGAGACAGGGTTGTGCTATGTAGTTTAGGCTGTCCTGGAACTCAAAGTGATCCGCCTGCCTCGACCTGCTGAATGCTGGGCTAACAGTGCACCATCACCCCGGTTTTCTCCTTTGTAAAAGAAAATGCTTATACCCAACCATTGTGAGAGTGTAGACAACTGGTACACCCACTCTAGTGATCATGCAGATTTGTCCAAAACTATTAGAAGTTCACGATGGCAGGCCCAGAAGATGCTTCAGGACCTCCGCTACATTCTAAGGAATTTAGCATAAACAAAGTGATCTCTGTACAAAAGGGTGTTTCCTTAATGCTACTTGTAACAATAAAATCTGAAGGGGCATCTTCCACTTAGCATTAGGGCACTAATAATTTCAAGTATACTAGCATCATGAAGTATCAAACAATAACTATACTTGCTACATATGAAATAGCTATACCATTTAGTGAAGGTCTACAGTTCTGATCTGGTGTTTTTGATTTTTGTTCTGTAGCATGGTATAGCATTCATCTGTCAGGAAAACCTGACCTGAATTGATGTTATACTGCTTACAATATTTATCTCACACAGTGAACTATTCAAATGTTTTAGCACAAAAACAGGTATTGAATGGAAAAGCATACATGCATGGTTATACTTTGGCCAAAAAAAAAAAAAATTCTGTGACACATCCAGACTCAGGACTTCAGATTATGCACTGAACTGAGAATGACAATTGACTTTATTAAAATAAAGGCAAAGGATATATTGGATGAACGATACCTGCATCATATGAAAGTGAAATGGGTATCAGGGTGTCACACTCACATACATTTTTAATAGAAATTTTCTACAAGGGACCGTCTGTGGACTTTATGATTTTAAACCTCCTGAGCCATGACATGGAGCCGGCAGAATAGGCCGTGACTGTGGCTCAAGAAATTAGAATTTATGTCCATTTCAGGTTGTAAATGTTTTTTTGCTTTCCAATACAAAGACCATTAACTTGAGGGGAACGACTGTGGCATTATCAGTGATTATAGTGTTTCGAAAAAAGAAAAAGTGAGAATTTAGGAATTTATAATCTGACCAAAATAAAATAGTTATTACAGAAAAATGGATTACACAAAAATTATTAAATCAACTTCGAGAGAAATTACATCAGAATAATTTAGAAAGTCCTTTGTATTTTTAAAGACCACAAAATTACTTACAGTGCTGCCATATTTGAACATATGGACTATTTTTAACATTTTGAGTCCTAAATCAATCAGTTCTGCCAAATGACTACGTTTTGTCATCTCTTTGAGTGCAGCTCATTTCTACTCAAGGAGTATAAACACTTTTAAATATTATTCCTATGAGAAAAACTGTATTTAGGTTAAAACAACTCCTCAGTCAAAAGATATACTAATTCACTATGTCATAACAAAGGTACTGTTAGTATGTGTGGTGAGCAGGAGACATAAAAATCAGCTAACCTTTGCTGGACATGGTGGTACATGCCTGTAATCCCAGCACTCAAGGATGGTAAGAGGCAGGATTTCTGAAAGTATGAGGCTGCCTGGACTACCTAATGAGTTCAAAGCCAGCCTGAACTACATAGTGAGACTCTGCCTCAAAAACACAACGGGGGGGGGGGGG
>PVIC010010047.1:0-44203 GCA_004025085.1 Thryonomys swinderianus
TTCTATTATCTGGGGCCCTTTGGATGTGGCACTTTCCTGGAGGGGTCCTCCTTGAATCTGTAATGACCATTGAGAGTTCTCAGTTCTGACACATCATGGGAGGTATTTGAGCATATCATGTTTGTTACCATAATACAATAAATGCCAATATCAGTATTAAACACAGTAAATAAGATAAAAAGTTTTGTTAAATTCTATTCTGGAGACTTTGAGCTTATGAGTTACCTCTATGTCTATATGTCAGAATTTAGAATTAATAAGCAATGTGTATACAGCATACAGATCGTAAATGTAGCCCCCAAACCCTTGGGGAATGAAAGGTCACTGGGGAATCGGGGAGGTAGGGAGACAGGAGGAGAATGAAATAGGGTTAGCAGATTTAGGAAGATCACCTATACCCTAGAACCTCATATATGCCAGCGGGTACTACAGGATAAAAGGGCATATGTACAACAGTACCAACTGTATGCTGTAAGACCATTGGAGACTTTGCACACCTTCTTATAATAGTACAGAAGAAGAAATAGGGCAGCCTAAGAATCTTTTACTTCTGGATATTGCTTCTGAAGGAAGATAGGAGAGGGTGTGGGGACAAGAGGTGAACAGAGGGATCTATGAGTAGATGAGAAAAATAGAAGCTAGATTTCCCCCCCTTTTTATTTTTTGTTTTTATTTTTTTTATCTTGCCTGGTCTCTCAGTGCGGCTCCAGGAGCATGCCTCCCATGGAGGGACGCAGGAGATGGCTCCAGCTCCTCTAGGACCTGGGTCCTCACAATGCAGCTCCGGGGTGGGATTGGGGCTGGGCGGAGGCCCTCAACCCTCCGTGGTGTGGCTGGCACCCAGGGTTCATACCTGATTCCTCACTGCACAGGTCCGGTATACAGTGGGCCGGTGGGCAGGCTTTAGTCCACCGGAATCGGATGGCGTCCGGCAGCCAAGTCCGTGCAGCTCCCCAAGATAAATAATTTTTTAAAATTCTGTGTCTATAGGAACTATTTTTCCTGATGAAAGATCCTGAAGATCCTTCTTTTTCTTCAGATCATCTATGCTTTAAATAAAAAATGTAGGAAATCTGGCGGCTCTTGAGGTTCTCTTGTCATTAATTCTAGCTGTAGATTAGAGGGTGGAGACCAAGTGGAAGGAATGAGGATAAGAACTTATCACTGTCAGCCAAGCAATCAGTCCCAAATTGGAGCCCATTAGATTTCTGGCTTGGGTTTTGAAAGTTAGAAGTTATTGAACTGATTTGGAGGATGCAAGGGTTTAGGACTTCCCATGAAATAAATCTGAACAGGAGAAATATCCCAAGGCCATTATCTTAGTTTGAGTTTGAAGTCTTTAGAAAGTAGAAAAATTATGAATAATATCTAAAGGAAACCGAAGCTATGTGGCACTACCAAGTAATACTTTTAGGGGATCTCAAGGTTAATGAAATGTTGCATGGAGTTCATTAACAAAGTGCATGGAATACAAATAAAAGAGATTGAAATGAAGGGAGTTTGCTGATATCTCACCTTTTTTCTTTTGAAAACTAGCTGGTACTCAGACTGAGCTTGCAAAAATAAGCATCTGTCTCTGTGAAACAATTATTAATACGCTAATTCAAGTCCTAAGGTTGACTTTCCTTCACAGTACTTCTCTTCAGAGGTAGACAGAAAGCTCATGGCAGTGTTGAACTTCACAGAAATAATTAGTACCGCAGCAAACTGATCAACTCGCAGGTGTGTCACACATGGGTCATGGGTGCTAGGATTATTTACATTGGCACTGACTTCATGTCAACAGCTACATGGTCATTTTTATTAAATAATAAGATCTTGGGGAACAAGGTGATCGGTGTGGAGAATAGCGGTAATATCTTTCCTTATGCCAAGAGTCCTGGCCTAGTCATCATAACAAAACACAAGTTAGCAACAGAAAAGTGTTGCAAATTTATTTGATCATAATTTTATGTGATGTGAGGGGCTTCATATTGATTCTTAGTCCCAGTCTGAACTCTCGTCTGTGTGCTTAGGTTTGATGAAGAACAGACCACTGGGCAGAAACCTGATTGGACAAAGGGTCTGGTTGACACTAATAGGCTGATACCAAGACCTATTTGTTCAGATCTACCTTAGCCCCTCCTTTCCTCCAGGTAAAGTACAAGGGCCCTTCGGAATGGGTGTCTTATAATCAACAATCAAACATTAGGACAGAGAATTTATTTATTGTTGTCTGTGACACAGAAAGGTGAGGAAAGTTGCAGTAATGTTTATGGGCTTTATGGCTGGCTTTTGTGTCCCACCTTGGAGAAGAGAAATTCCATGGTTTGCCTTGTGGGAGAAGGAGGGTCAGAAAGACAGGAGAAACTCAGAGAGGGACTCTGCTTCTGAAGCCCTCATTTGGGGCGTTGTTCCCTGAGCTGCAACACAGGTATTATCTTGACCCAAACCTCAAGCGCTTTCCCGGCTTTGGTTATAAACCTAAATACCTGTGGCTTAGTGTGGCCAGGAAGTGTGGATATAAGAAAACAACACTGAAGAAGGAAACTCTCACCCAGGCTTAGTGCTGGGGAGTCAGCAGAGGTCATAGGCAAGGGAGGAAACAGTGCTGTCAAGGGGACCACTTGCCGCCCTTGTAGATTTTCTGCCATGTAGCTGTGTTTACTGATGTGTTTATTTTAAAAAGCTTCCTTCAGACTGTGACTCTGCAGTCATTGTAACATTGGTATCTTCCACTTTCTCAGCATCTGCATATTGTCATTTGTCACCAATATCCTTAACAGTGGGAGGTATAGGGCATTAGAATGGCCCCTGGGTTTCCAGAAAAGTAATGTGGTTTGTTTAGTTTAGTTGGTATCCAGAATTTAATTCTCTGAAAACTGGCAGCCATGTGAAATGTACTGCTTTCTCATGCAAAGTACTTCCACATCTGTGTATCTACCTTGGCCCTCATGCAGGAGGTTGGCCACATATTATAGAAGAGGGAATGAAAGTGGATAGTTAAGACTATGAGCCCAGGATCAGCTACAGCTATGGCAGATTTGGGGTAGAAACCAAGGCCTCCTACTTTCAAGCTCTGGGTCAAAAACAAGGAACATTCATTAGAACATCCCACTTTCTCTGTGTTTAGAATGTCTAAGAGTTTTACTCAGCACTGCTGTGTAAGGGAAGCCACTACCATCATGGAAACCCTGCGACCCTCTCTGAGGCCGGGCAGCTGACGGGACCTACCTGTCTGCCTTCCTTCTGCTTCCTTTGTCCACTCCCCACATGGATTGCAGAATGATCATCCCAGATCCAATTTGGAGACAGTCACTGCCCCCACTCTCCTTTCTGATCCATAAGAGGTTTTATTTTTAGCAGCCTTATTGAGACATAATTCACACACCACACAATTGTGTGCAGTTCAATGGTTTTTAATGCATTCAGAAGTGGGCAATTGTCACAAGTCAATGTTAAAACATTTTTGTTACTTAAATAAATCCCTGTCCCCATTAGCAGCCACTCTTCCTTCCTCTTGCTTTCCTCAATTTAAGCAGCCACTGGTCTGCATTTTGTCTCAAGATGTATGAACTTTGAACCCTTTCAGTAAATAGAATTATCAATATACATACTTCAGGGACTGGCTTCTGTCCCTCAGCCATGTTCTTCAGGCCCATTCATATTGTAGCATGTTTCCACACTCCTTTCCTCCATATGACTCAATGATATCCTGTTGTACGGATATATCATGCAACCCTGTGCTTTCGTTCATTCTTTGATGGACTATGGGTGTTTGCCTTTAGGTTATTATGAATAATGGAGCTCTAAAGTGCTTTGTAGGTTTTCAAGTTAATGTACACTTTTATTTCTCTTGAACCTACGCCTAGGTCATATGATAACATGGGTGTATGTATGTAGTTGAGGAATTTATGAATCTGTTTCCAAAGTGGCTCTGTGCTAGAGTTTCTGTGGTATTACATTGCACCTAGAAAGTAACTCAGTGCTTACCACTGTCTGTGGAACTCACCTGCCCTGCCCTCCTCTCCTCTTCCTTCTCAGTCATGTCAGTCTCTCTACTTTGCTCATTCTGCTTAATTGTTTTTGTGTAGTTTTTCAAAGGTACAAGCATTTTCACAGCACCTCCCCTTCCTCCCCTGGGAACTTAGATCAGAGAGACCTTCTCTGGACAACCCCCATCCATGCTCTAAACAGAATTTCATTATAACCTTCCGCATCTGATCATTTTCATGATTCCTATTTGACCCCACAAAATGGTAGCTCTATGTCAGTTTAATACATCTTAAGATTATGTTTAGTTATTATTAACTTACAGTCTAGTGCAGAATTTGAGATACAGTGCACACTTGTTGACTGAGTAAATAATAATGAAATGAAGGAAGGAAAGAAGGAAGAAAGGAAGGAAAGAAGAAAGGAGAGAAGAAGGGAAGGAAGGAAGGAGGAGAAGAAAGCAAGAGAGGAGAGGGAGAATGAGAATTGGGTGAGTGACCAAACTTAGAGACCTCAGGTAGTCAAATCCGGTTGGAATCTCCATCTACATTTTCTGCCTGCACATCTTACTCCTTCTTTCTTTTCCACTCAGTGATCTAGAAGAGGAGTTGGAAAAAAGTTTTTTTATACAAGGCCAGATAATAAATCTTTTAAGATTTATCTGCTATCAAACTCTTTTGTAATTACTTAGTACTGCTGTTCTAATGCAAAAGCAGCCATAGATGGTAGATAAATTGGCATGTCTGTATTTCAATACTTTATTTACAAAAATAGACAGCAGGCTGAATTTGGCCTGCACACCATGATTTGATGTCTTCCTCCAGAGTATTTTGATATTTTATTTAAAATACCTTCATGTTACTATTTTCTGTTCCCGAAATTCCATCCCTTTCTCCCTCCACTTTTTTTTGGTTCAGAGACTCTTCCAAATGTTAATTTAACAAATACCTTTTTAAGGAAAATTTTCCTTGAACTACAAAACAGAATTAAACATACTCCAAATTATCACTGAATGATGCACATGCTTAGATTGTTCCATATTTTCAATCATATCAAAGTAATTCCAGGCATCTGTTCACTACTACTTGAGTATGGGCTCACTTGAGGAGGAAAGTCTATGATCCTGCCTCTTTTTCTAACTTCAAACCACCTTTCTAACCACCTCAAAATATATGAAATATCCAATAAATGTTAGACAGAAAATAACCACAGAGAAGATTGTGTCCATCATCTGGATCCTTTTATAACACACCACAAATGATAAAATAAAAGAAGGAGTTTTAAATAAGAAAATGAAATAATCCAAATGAGAAACAATAGCAGAACTAAGTATTGGGATCTTCCCACAAGATGAAGTTGCTGACTCTTCCTAACTAGAATTTTCACCAGGCAACAAAATAGCAAAAGATAGTTCTTTAATCTTCCTGGAAATTCCAAGAAGCAGTACCATCCCTCAACATGCATCATGCCTACATTTCTTTTATCCCATAATTTACTCCTCCTTCAACCAGGACAAAGCTTGCAAGAGGTAACATAAGCCACCACTGGTGTCCCAAAGATTGGGGAAATGTCATTGCCCAGATCAGTTATTCAGGACCGTGAACACCACCAAATGCCAGCGAGGTGTTAGAATGAAAGTATTAGGCTGAACTATGAAAATGACAGTGTTACATGGCTCAACATAACAAAACATAGAACAGATAAATGACAGATTGTAACATAGTAGCACTTACCCTTTGCACAGTGGTAGCATCCTGACTGGGCCATTTCCTATATGACGTAGGTGGTGCATAGAACACATCCCACTTTCTCTGCATGCCATGGAGACATGCAAAATGGGAGCCATGATCAGTAGAACAAGTTTCACTGACACTTTAATTCTCCAAGACACTAGAGGCAGTCACGTGGCACTATGCAAGGACTTCTGGATGGGATGTAATAAAACAAGATGAAAGTGACTGTAACTATAAAGTGGACTGTCTGTGCTCCAGGTATAGAACCTGCATACCCCATTAGCGGCACCATCCAGAGGCTTAGTTAGGGGCAACTGGCAAAAGGAGAGAACATGGCACACAATGGGTTAAAATCCAGAAGAACCTAACAATGTATCTGATCAAGTCACAGTCGTGTCTGAGTGTTTAAGGCATTTTTTTGTGCACAAATGAAAAATCAGAGAAGAGCTGCTGAGCTAGGCTTCTAAGGATTGCAAGGAGGGATTTACGGAAGAAATATGAGTCTATTCTTGTAACTTGGATTGCCTCATTTATAAAGGCAGGGACAGATGGGATCACTTTGGTGAGCTAGAATTTGTATTAAGTTCCACTTGCTTTATTTTCCTTCGTTTAAATATGCTTATTAGTAATATATGTGTCAGAATAAAATCATTTGCTATCAGTCATTGCCAAACAATGAATAATCTCATGTAAAATATGTTTTCAAGCTTTTGACAGTTATAACAACTTCACTGAACTTGGTTTCTTCCTTTGAAATAGGCAAAATATGCTCTTGCTGAATACTTAATGCATTACTTCTTTTGGCTGGGTTCACCCTCAGGGAATTCTCAAACGACAGCTGCCACTTCTTTTTTTGTCTATTGATCTGTCTTGTAGGGAGCAGAGACTTCCTGACAACCTGAGAGCTCCTAACTGATTCATTGTTCATTTATTACCTGGACTGAAAATGTACTGAGTGTGAGACACTGTTTCAGTGTGCTGGGGCAATGAGATACAAATTCTTGTCCTCTCAAGCTTCGCTCAATGAGGAATGGCGGAGAAATAAGTGACCAGGTGATGGGCTTGTGGCCACACAAGCCAGGAGCAATTTTGACAAGGTGGTTTGTCAATCAGGAGGAGTGACCATTTTGAAGGAAGCATTAAAGCTAAGGGAAGGGAAGATGTGAAGGAAATGAGGAAGCAAATTATGAAAATTCCTCAGAAAGGAAAGTGTGGTAGTTGAGGGGACAGCATCTCCTAAGATTTTGTTAGTCTTTGGAAACTAACTTTGCAGTCTTGAGGACCACTGAGAAGTGTGTGTCCAGATGCAAGTGACTCTGGGGAGAGTCCTGTGGCCAAGGATGCATCTAGGGTTCGTGCTAGGGATGTGTAGGCCACGTTCACAGTTGGAACATGATTGCTGTAAGATGGTTTAAAGCCAAAGAGTGAAAGTTCCAGTTTAAAATTTTAAAGCAAAGCTGGAAAGTGATGTGGAGGCAAGAGCATTAAGGAGAAGATATTTAAGAGGCCAGCCTTACCAACATGGTTAAGATGGTGGCTTGGGCAAGAAAGTAACCGACAAAGAGAGACGGTAAGATTCAGGTCATGTGAAGGTACAGCTGACTAGATCTGCTGATAGGCTGGATGTGTTTTAAAAGGACTGAATTCACCTAAGAGCTAATTGTGATTCTTCTCTGTCAAAGACAGTGACTTAGTTTGAAATATTTAAGGTAAGACTGGAAAAGCAGAGAGGAGACCTCAGCAGCATACTGATGTCTGTCAAAGTCAGGAGTCCCAGTTATTCATTACTCTGCCAGTGAAGTCTGATGCACAATTAGCAGTCTCACCCACCCAACACAAACAGTCAGTCTGCCCTAAGCAGGACCAGAAGCACCTGGCTGGTGATGACAGAAGGTGCCTTGAGCTTCCCCGAAGCAGATTTTCCCAAGGTGCAGTCTACAAGCCACTGCCTCAGAATTGCTGAGGGTGACTTAACACAAAGATCCCTAAGCCTCAGCAAGGACATACTAAATCTGTGGAGCTGAGCCCCAGGAATCTCCATGACAGCAGCTTCCATGTGATTCCCATGACAATTAAAGAGAGATTTTAACTGAGATTTAAAGAAATGCATAACATTTACAGTCATAGTCATGTAAGTGAGTACTTTGGCATAAAGACACACACACTGTTGTGAAGCAGAGCTCCTGAGCCTTCTCATCTTACAAATCCGAAGCTGTGTACCCAGAAAACAGCTCCTTTCCCCTCCCTCCAGACCAAGAGTTACCAGTCTACTTTCTGTTTCTGTGAATCTGTTAGATATCTCATGTAAGTGGAATCATGCAATATCTGTCTTTTATGTGGATGGTTTGTTTTGTATAATATAATGTTCTTAAAGTCCATCTGCACTGTAACTTGTCAGAACTTCCTTCCTTTTAAAGTCTGAATGATACTCCATTCTATGGCAAGGCCACATTTGTTTACCATGGATCTATCACCATCTATCAATGGTGATAGATGTTTGGATTGTTTCTACCTCTTGGCTATTGTGAATTGTGTTGCTATTACCATAGGGGTGCAAGTATCTATTCGAGACCCTGCTTTCAATTTTTTTGGATACATGCGGAGAAGTGGGATGCAAAGTAAATATTTTAAAATTATTGCCTTCTCACACAAGAGGGCCTTGTGGAAAGGGAAGTTGTGTAACTTGACTGGTGGTGCTAGAAGAGGAAATTACCTATAAAATTTCATAGAACTAAATACATAAACACAAAGCATAAGTGAATCTGAAAAAATCTGAAAACCAGGGTCACATCATTGCTGATATCCTATCTGTGATACTGCATCATAGTTTTACACTAAAGAAAGTGGTTAAGTGTGAGTGGTTTCTCCCTGTATTCTTCCTCACAGCTGCAGCCTGAGATGGAAAAGGAGGCATGGAAGGGCTTGTCAGGAAGGGTCGGAATGCAGAGGGGAAAGCAGAGCTGGCATGGTGGCTAACCCAAGGTGGGGGGCACAGACAGTAGAATCAGGTTAGCACAAATGGGAAGTGGATTTTTGATAAGCGCCTGAAAAACAAGGTGAGCTCAGGATTTGGTCCTCAGAGTGTGAGACTGGACGGGGCCCCTGGGAACCAAGAGGGAGGAAAGCTCAGGCCCTGACCTTACCCTAGCCCTTCTCACATGGAGGTAGGAACAGAGTACACTGAACCCTCAAGTTACCACAGGCCTGACATACAACAACTTGGGTTCATAGGTTAAGGCAAGATCCATCTGCCTTTTGTTATCACTAGTGTGTAGCCGTGTAAACATCCAGATCTCAGCTGTATTGACTTACAACCAACTTGATTTACAACTAGCCCTTCCAAACCGATCGAGTTCATAAGTCAAGTCATAAATCTGATATCCCTAGAGCCACAAGGCTGTTTCCACTTATTTCTAAATGAGCTTCAGTTTCCTGGGGGCAGTTTCAGCAACACATGAATGATCTCTCTTAGGTGCTTGCAGTTGTAAACTCTCAGCAGGGATACAATATTAAGTGATATTTTTCTTGTATTATGCAAAACATGAAGGATCCTGGTGACCACCATTTATTTCACACTTGCTCTAGGCCTGGCATTATTGCTAAGGGCTTCACAAGCCCCATTTGTTTTCTCTGAAATTCCATTCTTTTATGTGAAGATGAGGAAATTGGGATTCTAAGAAGGTAACAGAATAACTTAGAAATCACAAAGCTGACAAGAGATAGGACAGGGACTTGAAGACCAGTCTCCTTGAATCCAAGGTCCACGCTTGGAATCTCACTGAAATTAAAAGTGAAGCTTCAGAGAAAAGGTAGATGTTGATAACAGTGATGGTTCAGAAAATACAATTGATGAGATCAAGTTCCATATTAGAAAGTTGGGTCAAGTGCATTGAGATTCTCCTTTGATCTAAAAGTCAGAGACTTGTGAAGATTGGAAAAGTCAGCTACACTACACATTTTACTGATGATCTTTTATACGCTTAATCTTTGTTTCTCATTTACCTTCAAGGCTGAGTGATATTAGATGTCCTTACATTTCTCCTCATTTGTAAAAACCTGGAATTAGTCTGTAGTCACCATGTGAATCACCTGCAGTTTTAAAATAAATTTTATCAATTATTTTTAAAGTCTGAAGTTCACATATACTCATTAAGTCAAAAAACACAGGCAAAGAAAAATCACTTGCAATAATGCCACTAATATTTTAGCATGGTCTTAATAGTGTAATATCTATTTTCTAAAAATTGTATTATATTGTATAAACTCTTTTTAATTGATTTTTTACCTCATACACAGAGTATTCATGAATCCTATGCCATTAATATTTTTACATTCCTGAAAGTGTTTTTGAAATGTAGCATTCTATTTTGTGCATATCTCCTGTTAGAACATTGCAGTGGGCATAGTGTTTCCTTTTGTAAGCAGTATTGAAATACATTCACACATTGCCACATGTGCACACAGTCATGCATACAGGCTACATTTCTATAAGTAAAATCTTCAAGTCTTATATTAGACATTGAAAAATTGCATTTGAGAAAGATATTTTATTTTAAAATAAAATGAATAAAAATAATAAAATAAAAAGATTATTCTATTATTATCAATAATATAATTGTTTTTTTACATAGATTATTAGCTTTTTCTAATTCTTTTAACATTTTTTTTTTGAGACAGGGTCTCGCTTTGTACTTCAGGCTGGCCCTGAGCTCACTATGGTGCCTAGGCAAACCGCCATGAACTCAGCAATCCTCTCGTCTCTGATTCCCGAGTGCTGGGATTACAGGCGTGAGCCACCACGTCCGGCATTTCCTTTTAGCATTTTTATAGGCCAAAAAGTCTCATTTTAACTTTATAAATTTTTTGCTTTTTATTTTCTTTTTATATTTTAACCAGCATTTTATAGTCATGATAACCTTATGTTTTATAGGGTACAAATATTTTCTCAGTTTTCTGTTTATCATTTTAGTCATACAAAAAAACCTTAAATTTAATTAGCATAATCTCTCAATAAGATAAATTATACCTCTAATTCTGCCTCAGAAAGACTTTCCTCAATGTTACATAAATATTCAGTGGCTTTTTTTTTTCCTCTTAATACCTTAATCTATCTGGGATTCATTGGTCGCTACTTTAAATTTTTATATATCAACCTTAAGTTTTTGAAGAACATCATGTTTGATAAGGTACATTTTAATATGTATCTAACAAAATGACTTAAATATGTAAACTAAAAAGAAAAGTGTTGTGTTCACTTCTACTGAATTTCATTTTGGAAGAGGGAAAAGGGCAAGTGAAAATAAAATCCTCACTAATCGTTCTCCTATGGCTTTGTTTTCAAAAATATTCTATTTCTTGTCTTTGAGCAAAAATCTCCTTAACCTTTGTACATCTCCTTAATGGATCCAGTGTAATTCCATCATCTGTGATTTATATAAATTCTACTCAAGCCAATTAAAATTTTCAGCCTCTGTCCCCTCTGGAGGCAGAGGGTATTCTCTAGGACTTCATCCAAGCTGTTTAAATAAAATTATTTTGAGTATCTGCATACATTTCTTCCACATAATTAAAGTTATTTCAGAAGTTAAATAGAAAGATGCCCTCAAAGTCTAGTGTGGTTATGAGCATGCATACACATAAGGAAAAATGTTTTCGTTACATTTGGTTAAAAAAAAAAAACAATACTTTAAAAGTAAGATTTCACATTGACAAAACCTTGCGTCTCCAAGCAGAGGCCTAACAAGTGTGAAACTATCATCCCTTTGGCGGTTCTGGAGGGCGTTGTGTCACTTTCAGTCCATGAAGGGTGGGCTTGTTCCCATTGCCTAAGTGAAGATGGAGAAATGTGTCGGGAGGCTAAAAATGTCTTTCTTGACACTGCCCAGGAGTTGCTCCTCAATGACATTCAACTTAGAAAAGTAAATAAAGCTGGGATAAACAACTCAAACTGGCATTTGTTGGACTCAAAGAGAAACTGGGTTGTTGTATCAGAAAATGATTTCCAGGTGATAGTGGCTGAAACTTGGACTGAGGGTACTGCGTCCACGTTTGTGAATATCCAAATGAAGATCTGTGACAAATGAGTGATTCTCCCCTGATGGCCCTGTGGGGTGACTGAGCCCTCTCTCAGGTTGTTTCTCCTCATGCCCCCAGAAAATGTCCAAGGTGCTGGTCCCTGGGCAGCCTTGGGCATCTCAACCTTGGCTGTGGCCCTGGCTGGTGGTGGCAGTACCAACAGATAATACCAAGGACACACCCTGTGTTTAGAATCTCCTACTGGCCAGGAAATGTGCCACATACAGGTTTATCTTTCTAGCCCATGGACAATAAAGCAGAAAGAAGTATTCTAATCAACACTTTCTGCACAGGCACACAGAGGCCTGGAGAAGTGCTTACTCACTAGCGTAAGATGACCATGCTCTCAGTTTACCGAGAAAGATTTGGGTTTTCACAGGTTCATTTGGTGCAATTGTTAATGGCTATCTACTTTCATTCTGAAAGTGTTTTGATTTGGACAGGAAATTAAGTGGCCAGTGTATCCATTTCCTATTGCTGCAGTAATAAATTACCACGTACTGACTCAGAATGACTCAGATAGATTTGTTATCTGACAGTTCCTGAGATTTGGAACCTAATGTGGAAGACACCGAACTAAAACCAATTCATCTCTAGAGGCTCTGAGGTAGAATCTCTTTCCTGGTTCTCTCTGGTTGCTGGAGGTGGCCATTTTCCCTAGGTGGTGCTCACTTCCTCCATGTTCAAACCAGCATCAGTAGATAATCTCATCATCCTGATCCCTTCCTTCCTCCCGGCTTACTGGGCCCACCCAGACAATCCAGGCCCATACGTCTACTTAAGGTCAGCCAATCCACAACCCAAATTCCACTTTACCACGTGTCCTAACATAGCTACAAGTTCTGAGAACTAAGACGTAGAAATCTTGGGGATGGAGACATGACAATCTTCCACAAATTTTCTGTAGGTAGCAGGGTTGAAATGTGATCACAGACTTCTGATGCCAAGGCTAGTGTGGCTTCAGGGAATCTCAGTAATCTCTGCAGACATCCTTGCAGAGGGAGCATTGCTCCATCTTTGTAAAATACTGAGAAGTGGAAAGCATGTGAGAACAGCAGACTAAACTTGATTTTTAAAAATGTACATATATATATGTACTTTCTTTTTCAAAGCATAGATTAATTAAATACTACAGAATCAGTGCCTGCTCTGAAGTTGTTTACAATGTAATGCACACCCCCATCTGTGCAATGAACACAACCTCTTTCTGAAGGAGCTTATGGTTAGTGAGTTTATAAGACTTTTCTACATCGGGGCTCACATACAAAAAATAAGGACAGTGTAAGCGTCACATTTAGAAAATGAGTTAGAATGAGTTTTAGCTTTTTCTTGCTTATCAAAATAAACATTATACCCATGGTGGACAATAGAATTTTTAAACATTGACCAATCTGAAACCTTAAAGACCATCCATTATAAGTAAATGGATGTTAATAGCATCGTATAAGAGTCTCTAGACCATATGTCCATGGAATTGTCACAGATTGTTTTCTCGTTTAAGTGGAAAACATGTTGGAGGTTCTCAGAGCTGTTTCTAAACTGCCTTCCCAAAAGAACATGTCAACTTGCAATGTTACTATAGTGAGTCTGGGTGATGCTCAGCATCTTGAGATCAACAGTCTTGGTGTTTCTTTCCCTGGGGGCAAGCGTGCGCTTCTTGGTTTTCATTATTGTTTCTCTAGGTTTGGAGGTAAACACACACACACACACACACACACACACACACACACTTCCTTTGCTGACTCTTACATTCTAAATACTCTGTTCTTTTTTTTTAATTGAATTCTTTATTGGTACAATTTATATACATCTCAAAATCACATATAACATTGGGAAATTTGTACCAGTATATGCCACAAGTTAATTCTCATTTTTACCCATATCCCTACCCACTCCCCCCTCCTCCCCCCTTATACAAATACTCTGTTCTTAACCTGTGCATATCCCTAATTCTCCACAGTGAACCTCCAAGTGTCCTTATAAATTTCTAGTTATAAATATGCTCTAGATAAAAGATATTCAGAATGAAATAATTGTATTTGTGACTTGTAAATTTGTTCAAGCTGAAGTTCCTAAGAGAAATTCCAGGGATGATGGTATAAATGGCAGTATCCATGTTGGAAAAATGTCTGATGCCCCAAAGAGGAGACTTAGATGGAAAAATACTCATTTGGGTGGCAGACATCTTCCTTTTCAAAGACAAAGTCAGTTTTAGTAGTGAGAGCTGTTGCTAATACATGTCTTTATTTCACATTCTTCCCACACTAGCACTAAAAAGGGCACATGTGCTCACAAACAGAGGTTGAACTTCATCATCTCAAAACAGCAGTTTGCTATGTGCATTGATATGCATACTTTACTTCGTTTGAACGTTTCCCCAAAGCAGAAGCATCAAAGTTAAGAAGGTTATAACAGTGTTCCCTAAAGTGTTTTTCTCCAAAGTGACTCAGCTCCATGGAGTGCAGGCCATGCTTCGTCTCTCAATTCCGTTGATCCAGGCTTCTCATCTCCAGGCTTCTCATCTTCTACTTGGGTCACCTGTGATATGCAAGACACTGGCTTTTAAGAGCCAGCTCTTCCATTTTAGCCTTCACTCAAAAACCTTGTAGTGCATTTTATTTTTCATCACGTCTTCCCTTTGGGTAAGATCACAGTGTCAGATTTGTTGAACCAAATTATATCTTTCATGATGGGAGATGAGAAGATAAACCAAATGCAGAGTGAGATGTTAATAGTTTGTTGTGAAGCCGAAGGCCAGTGTGCATGTAACATGCTTTGTAATTTGGTGCCTTGTGTTTCCTTATTTTGTTTTTAGCAGGGAATCCTTGTAAGTGCATGGTTTGTACAGCCAGCCTCTGCCTTAATTGGCGTTGTGTCATCAGCTTGTGTGCTGTGATTTGGTAGTCTGCATCTCCAGTGAAAACACACATCTCCCCATGTATCCCCCATTGTGGAAGGAGAGTAGAGACCCCCAAGGGCTGGGCAAGGTGTTCAAGAGGACCCTCTCCATGTCTGGAGAGGACCCTTTTCTCCTCCATACACAAGGCCCATACCTGGTCCACACCCACCACAGTCCCCTGCAGAGGACCACTCTGGTCATGTAGCATATTACTGTCTCTACTCATAGATAAAATATATTTGCTTTAAAGAGACTGAGGTGATTTGCATTTTGGTTTTCTCTCTACTCCATTCATTTACCATAGTCGCATGAGGGTTACAATTAATGGGACAACTTTGCTTTGCTGAAAATCTGCCTTTCCAAAGGAGACCAGATCTAGACCACCACTGCAGTGTCTCCAGCCCACAGCCTGTGGCAAAGAGCGGCTGAAACACAGAGCTCACTGTATGTGTTAGTATGTGTTTTCAAGTGCATTAACAACATACATAAGTCCACATACTCCTGCACTCAGTGATAATTATGCTGGGGGTGAGGCAAGATTTAAAAATAGCAATTGATGAAAAAGTAAAACTATTAAGTAAGTACATAGTAAAGAAAACAAACCCACACCTGTATCATGTCATAAAAAAAGCACACTTAGCAAACACAGTGAGACAAATGTGAATTTAAGAGTGGGACCTAAGTTCAGATCTTGCGTGATCACAGGCCATCTCTGTAACTGATTTACATTTTTTTGCCATAATGAACAGTTCTCCTGATGGTTTTGAGCCAAATGAGACGAGGCCTGGAGAGCCTGGACACATATTAAGCAGAAAGTAAATGTTGATTCCCTTCTTTTGAAGAGTAAGTTGTCAGTATAATCTGTTTACCACTGGGGTGTTTGTTGGTCAATTAAGACTGCATGAAAAGTCAACTGGCTGGGCCCATGGAAGAGATGGACTGTCAGCCCTGTGTGCCAGGGGGAGAAAGGACAGATGGCTGAGGCTGAAGCCAAAACTGTAGCCCCAGATTCTTAAAGAGGTATCTCCTCTTCAGAAGGAATCAGCTTCACATAGGTGCCTGTCGTGTGTCAGGCAGTGGGACTAGGGACTTGCCATATACAAGAGCACCCCTGACCCCCAGCCCCCCACAACTCACAGCCCACATTTCTAAGGCACAGGCAGCCCTATGTGAGCTGAATCATCACACAGATGGATAGGTGACTCCACATTACAGAATGATCCCGAGGAAGGGCACTGGGCCACCTGAGTCCCCACAGTATGGGGACCGGAGACCCAGCCCTGTCTGCTCTATGGGTGGTTGGGGGCACTTTGTAGTGTTTGGCTGAGATCTGGGAGATGGCCAGAAGGTTGCCCACTCCTGGACTTTGCTGGGAAGGACAATAAGGAGTCACCAGCAGTGAAGGGGCAGGTTTCCCGGGCAGGTGTCACCAGACGTCTCCGCTTACTATATTCCGGTCCTCTTCCACTCCTGCTCTGTTTGGAGCAAGAAGTGATAGACCCAGTAGGCTGGAAGAGCTGCTCTTGCACAGCAGATGAGAAGTGTGGAAAGCTGATGTCCCTGAGAAAGCTCGTTCTGCTGAACGCTGGTCTGGCATGCTGTCCCTGAGGTTTTCGGGGCCCTGGGAACCATCTCTAGGCCCATGTACCAGGCAGCCTTGCAGGCCCAGTGCACCCTGCCCTGTGGATGCCAGTGCTTATGCCTGAACTGTAGAACATATAACACACAAGTGAGCTGGCTGTGTCCTTTGTCAGAGTTAAGGCCACCTGCCACCAAGCCAATCATTAGACAAACAGCTGCGTGCTACTTCTGGCACTATCCTTTCTGAAGCATCCCCCAGTCCAGCTCTCCATGCCGTGTTACATGTCACACCCCACTGTGCCCAAGCAGGCCAAGCTCTGGGGAGAGTGCTCCAGTCTGGTGAAGGTAGCGAGCTGCAGGCTCCCATTTCGTGGGACTGTTATTTCCATCTCTGTTGAGTCTCCCTGTCTATTCTCACAGGAGGCTCTGCAAAGTAGTTTCTTGCTTCAAACAGCCAGAGCTGGTGTTGAGAGTGTGCTCTCTTTTGCTTTGTTTCTGAGACTCACACAGAGCCACTAGAACCTATCATGTAATTCATAGGAACAAACGTTGTTCAAAGCTTTTCAAACTAAAGATGTGTGTATCTGGAGCAATGCAATTAAAACAGAGAGAAGGAAGGCAAGAACATCATTAAAATTTATTTTCTGACATGGCATCTTCTTCAGGTGGTCAGAGCCTCACCTTGGAAGGTTTGACACTTGCTGGTTCTGGGTCTGGCCTTCACAAGAGAGTAGGGAGAAAACTCACTCTGTGGAAGGAAGGCCAAGGCTCTGTGTCTTGCCAACACGGTCATGCTGTCCACATGGGGAAGAGGCCAGGCGACCTCTCTGTGGAGCAGAGCCTGTTAGACATTTCACTCAGTCTGAAATGCCCTCATCTATTACGAGCAAATGTGATATGCCTTTCCTCTGTCACCTCTGCCTTCCTAGAACTTCACCAGAAGAAAGCTTTCCGCCACTTGGCTCAGACTTCTTCTGTGTAAGGAATCTTGTACCTGTTCCAACTGGATTCGAGTAAAGTCCTTGTTCTTTGACTTAACAGCACTCCCCATTCCCAAACTAATACCAAGTTTGTTCCTACCCCAGGGCCTTTGTACGTGCTATCTGTTGCCCAGAACTCTTTCTCTGTTCATTTTTGTGTAGCTATTTGCTTCTGTTTTCTTGTTCTTTGACTCTCAGTTGAGGTGTTCCCTGGACAGTAGGTTTTCTGAGCCCTGCACACATCCTTGCTAAGCATCCTGTGACCCTGTGCCAGTGATGAACCGTACCCATTGCGCCATCCCAGAGAATAGCTGCCAGCCCCAGGTGGCTGTCGAGCACTTGAAGCAGCCCCACTTTGATTGCAGAACTGACTTCAGAATGTTGAACGGCTTCGGTCTCAATCACATGTAGCTACCAGCGGCTGTAGCACTGGGTGGTGAAACCTCAGGGAATGACGTGGCTCCACACTGTCACGGCCCTCCTCTCTGACTGGCCTCCTCTGGCTTATACACTTTCCCCTGTCTGCGTCTGTCTGTGCACATTACTCGTCTTGTCTTGTCCTTCTGTCCTCTTCACCACAGTGCCTGAGATGGAGGACTAGGTCCCCAGAGAATTTTTGTTGAATTATCTTTAAAAGAAGAAGAAGATGCCACTTAGCAGTACTTTTCTTTTCCTGGGGACCATTCCAAATTCTTGCTTTCTGTTATTATTGTTTGTCAAAAATAATCCGAGAGTCAAACTCTGGTTTATTTTTAACATAAAATACCATCCCGCTGTCTACCTCATAACTGGTTTTCTGAGACTGCTCCACATTCCGCTCCCTTCCTGACCAGCTTGGTCTCCTGATTATTCATCTGTCCACTGTGTTGCAATGGATTCGGACCTGGCCTCCCAGTTCCAGTAATTTTCTACATTTGGCGAAGTGGATTCTGTTTATCCTCCCTGCCGTGCATAATTCTGGCTGCATCTTGAAGAATGTGCAAGCTTAGCTTTCAGGTATAAGGTGTTTATTACCTTCAGACATAGGTTTGTTTGGGTTGCATTAAGTCAAATCCATGGCTGTTTCAAGATAACAAAAACAGATCTGTGTACCTGCATGAAATCGCCCTCAGAATTTGACTGATTTATTATCAGCATTCTCCTGATATTTTAGAACTGTAAAAATATAAAAGTCCTCCTTTGTAAGTTTTTTGGGTCAGATGTGAAGAGGCTCCATCTACTTAATTTTTTCTTAATTAAGAAAGATACTCCCCCATTATTTTATCTGCCCTGGAAGTTAGGTGTGTGTGTGTGTGTTTGTACACACGCGCCTGCATGTATATGTGCGAATTTGCTAAGAAAGAATGAAATAATATAAAAGAAAAAATGAAAAATGCATACCTCTTTTCATCTTGCTTACTACCTTCAAATTCTGTCTGCATTTCTATACTTCACACGTATAATATGCATCTTGTTTTGTGTATTTTTGCCCCATCTTCTAAGTAGTTCAACAAGATTTGGCAATTATTAGCAATTAGCCCTAACCTGTACTCTAAACATGAACAAACATGAGTTCAGCTTATCCCTTCCACAGGGGATACGTGTGGCTGCCAGTGTGATTTCACTAGTAGTAACCACAGTGCCATGAGTAGCTTCATCTGTGTAGCACAACTCATGTTAGAGAAGAGCCGGGGATTGAGATGGAACAAACCATGAGACTTTCCTGATTTCGGTTGAACTTTGACATGCTGCCTCCTGAAAGGGCTACAGTACCAGTGGGTGAGGCAGAGCTATGCTAAACCAAGTGACAGCTTCTCTTTCATCTTCCTAATGCACACTAGTTTTGATAATAGTAAACAGTGATGGCAGCATCTTTATATAAAATCAGTGTCTTAGAAACAGCATTTATGATGACTAATAATAGGAACTCAGGGGCCAGAGATTTAGCTCAGTGGTTCTGGTGCCTGCCTCGCAAGCGCAAGGTCCTGAGTTCGATCCCAGTAACCACATACAATGCTGGACGTGGTGACTCACGCCCACCAGCAATCAATACCACATACCACAGTGCCAGGTGTGGTGGCTCACGCCTGTAATCCCAACACTCGGGAGGCAGAAGCAGGAGGATTGCTGAGTTCGAGGCTTGCCTGGGCTACATAGTGAGCTCAGGGCCAGCCTGAACTACAAAAGCAAGATCCTATCTCAAAAAATAAAATAAAATAATAGGGACTCAGAAGGCAGATTTTCCAAGGTCACATGTGGACTCCACCAAATTTTATTTTCTTCCATTCTCTTTTCTATAAAATGGTCTATAAGGTTATTGTGAAGTTCAAGTGAGAGGATATAGGGTACAAGATATAGGATATAGGTTACCTAAGAAAACTTTGGCTAGTTGTTGGTTATTATTATCCCTGATAAATGATGTTTTGTTAACCCCATTTTACAGATGAGGAAGCTGAGCAACACTTTTCCCGAAGGTCATATAGGTCGTGACCTGGCACTGGGAACCCTTCCTTGGCAGCATGCCTATAGATGGCCTTGCTCCCGAGCGACTCTACCACACCATTTGCCCTTTCCTCTGACCATGCTATTTTTACTGCTGGGTAGTACCAAGACTGAATTAGTCACAGAAAAAGGGGACATGGGGCACTGTGGCTCCCTGCAAATGCCAGGCCATACTGGTTTAATTCTAAGACAAAAGATAAAGCTACTTGTTCCCCCATAGAAGAGTGTTCTAGAATTGAGAAATCCTCTAGTTCATAAAGGGCCTAGAAGGCAGAAATCCCAAGGTGTTACTCAGGCCCCAGCAAACACTTACGGGTGGGAATTTCTCCTAAATATCACCATAAATGCCTTCTGTTTCTCTTAATACGCTCAGTTCATAATTTACTTAGTCAATTATTTTTATTAGCATAACATTCCTTTTAAGGATAATGATGTTGGAGAGACAGAAACAATGTAAGCACATTTTCTCACTATGGCTGATTGCAAGGTTCTTTTTAACTTTCTTTGCAAATTTGATGAATTAATTGTAAATTTCCCAAGGGGAAATCGCACATGAACTTGATCTTCGCCTTTTATTCTAGAATATTTAGTTTCTATTCTAGTCCCAATAACTCTCCACTGAGACCAAAGTTTGACTATCGCCCAGGGCTCATAAAATTGCTGATACAACCTACTTTCTCCAGGGAACCTGATTTCAATTTTCATAATTGAACTAATGCCTTTCTCCCCTTATCTCTTTGCTCAAATAGCTATTTGTGGAGACCACTGATGTCAGTGGCAAAACCCTGGAGGGGCCAGTGCCTCTGGATGTCATCGTGATCGATCAGAACGACAACAGGCCCATCTTTCGGGAAGGCCCATATGTCGGCCACGTCATGGAAGGGTCCCCTACAGGTATGTCACACTGACTTGCCATTGGCCTGATGGCTGTGATCTTCAGTGATTCCAGGTCCTGTTTAACTGCCGTTCAAACTTTTTGGCATGCGTCGACATTAGCATGCCCTTGCAAGGGCCGGAAAGAGGAGGTGCAGAGTGAGTAGGATGGCACAAGTTATAAGAATATGTCTCTGAGGGTGTTCATTCATGATGACCATGGTCTGCGTCTCCAAAGTGTGGCTGACACAGAGCATGGCGTGACTATCATGCTCACCCTGTGGCTGAACTTCATGCTATAGTAGAGCTTTGATGAGAACTAAAGTTTGCACTATATATTTTTTTCATAATTGCCCTTTAATGAGAACCATTTGGCGAAACCAGGTAGGACTTTTTCTCTTTCCTTAGAAGTTGTCCATGGAGAAACTCTTTGTCTTCAGTCAAAGGGCCAAAGGCAGGACGTTTTATCTCTCTCTCGAAATGCACATACCTGCTGTTACAGAAATCACTCAAGGGTACTGTGGAGCACACTGCTATCTTTTTCTTGTGCTTAACCCATCAGGGAAGGTTTTAGAATTTAGAGTTTCCTTTTTAGGACCAGAACATACTAATTAAAGCATTTCATAGCCAGCAGAAGTTGCTCCTGAGTGTAATGCTAGAGAAAGTGAAGAACAAAGGAGAAAAATCCCTAATAGACTTCACTTTGATTTTAAGCTGTAAAATACTTTTGTGTGAAAAAGTGCTGCTATTAAATGTTTCCAAGTCTAAGATTATTACCAAACAATAAGTAAAATAGTTATTGGGTGGCCAGAATGGAGTGAAGAATCTACAGATTGCTTTTGCTATTTTTTCCTCCCCTGCTGAATGGATAGGACATATCAATGGCTTGTAGATACATACAGGAGGCTCTGGAAGTGTTGTCATGGTAACCTTCCCAGGCTATGAGGTGAATAATGATATGCAAGATGCCTAAAACCTCCCAAGGAGCTGGGCCGCCATGTACTTCAACCCCCCACCTCCCGGGGCGAGAGCACCCCTCTGCTTTTGCAGCTTTGAATGTACTCTGTACCAATGAAGGTGAACTTGCTCTGTGTGCAGAAGTGTGTCTGGGCAAAAATGGAGGGGGAGTAGTGGAAACAGACCTCCAGAGGTGGACAGAAGGCCAGAGGACAAGCTTTACTACCTTGAGGCAGACCAGGAGCATGGCACCTCTCGTGGGTGGGCTGCTCTTGGGGGAGGGTGGTTTTTGGAGAAAAAGACCATAGACTCTGAGTTCGATGTCTACAGAACCGTACTCAAACAAGCTGTTGTGCAGGACAATTGGGAGTCCGGATGGGGAAAGCTATTACAGAGCCCAGAGTCTGAGCAGAATAGAAAGATTCTTGGTTCCTATCTGTGGTCCCGAGAGGCTGTGCACCAGGGACTGGAATGTGGATAGTGGGGAAATTGTTCTAAATGTAAATGGAAGTGTTTTCACTTGGGACACAACAGCGTGCCTATGTCTTTGTGTTTTATGTGCGAATGTGATTAGACGATGTCCAATTTGCCTTCCACTGTGTCCTTCCTGCAAGTTTACTTCCAACTTTATTGCTTTATATATATGTCATATTTTCCAAGAAAAAAAAATAGAATCCTTTATGCACATTGAATTTCTTAAAGCACAAAACTATTCAGTTAGGGGTAGATGCATCTCCAGGAAACATAAACCACCTCAAGCTTCTGTTTATGAGCGGTATTATCCCATAAACAAATATAATGTCTTGCACATCTGTGCAGCATAGATGCCTCTGGCAAGATGGTATTTGGACTGATTCATTGTTTTCTTTTCAGAACTCTCTGGGTTTAACTGAGAGCAGACATTGAAATGGAATCAGGTTTTGGGGTTAGTAATGCAGAAGTTTTGCAAAACAGAATTCTTAAAACCACTTAGATTACTTAGCACCTTGAAGATAGCAAGAGGGAAAATGGCCCCCATGGCATCTGTGAGGACCGTAGAAGTCTGGGAAAGGTGCTCTTTTACCCCCACCCCCACCCCGCTGCCCACTGTCTGGCCAAAACATTTTCAAGTTATACCAACAAGACTCTAGGCAGACACAGAAATCATGCCTCTCCACTTCCATAATGTCCAGCTCATTTGTGGCTCTTCAAATCCTACATGTTGTAGATACTACACGGCACCCATTTCACAGAAAGGTACACTGACTTTGGGAGAATTGGGTGACTTTTCCCAGTTCACAAGAGCTGAGGACCATGTTCAGTATTAGCCTGCATCATCTACCTTCATCGTGAGCATTTTCCTCTGCCCCCGTACTCCATGGTGGAAACAGCCCCCAGACAACCCCAGCAGGATAAGAGCTGAACCTCACCGTGCGCCAGGGCCTCTTACATACTGTATCTTCCCCTCCTCTCACCATCTCCTACTCAAGAGGTGGCACCACCACCGTCTTACAGGTGAGAAAACTGAAGCTCAAAGAGAGCTGGAAGCTCGCCCAGCTCCTCAGTGGGAGCCCGTATCGTGGTATAGCTGTGAGCATAGCTGCCTTCCAAGCTACTCCGCTGGTGGAAGGCACAGAATCAGTGTCTGTGTGTCCAGCTTTAAGACGTGGGCTCTTGCACACCTACCAGCCTGGCAGTGGCCAGCATCTTCCAAAAGGATGTGGTGCGGAATGTGCGGGACAGCTGCCCACTTAGGAGGCTGCCACCTCTGCCTCCATTCTGTGTCGGATGCCGCCCGGACCTGCACAGGCACCTGCTCAGAGACCAGTCCAGACCTGTGCAGAGCAGATGCCGTCTGTCTCCAGACCTTGCGGGAGCCCGGGATCTCCCAAGAGCCACCCGGGTCCCGCCCCTTCTGGTGCCACTTGCTTCGCCATAGCATTCTGCAGGTCCAGCACAGTGTCGGCAGGAGAGCGTTGTGAGGGTCTGTTAGACCGACTGACTCCACCCCGATGCGGAATGAGCCGCTCTCCTGACCCACAGCCAGGCTCAGCTCACCCTCTACTAGAGAGCTACTGCCAAGTCCATGGACACAGAGGGTGGAGCACGGAGGTCTTGTTGTCACCCGTGTCGCTTCTGCTGAGTCCACAGAACGAGCACTAGGGTAGGGGGTGTGGCCCGCACAGCCTCAGGAAACCACGTGCTCAGATGCAGCACCTCCTGTGTTAATGTTCTGTCACTATTGTCTCGAAACTTTTAATACTTGTTGCAAGAGGGGCCTCGACCTGTGTAGCTGTTCCTGCCCTTTCACTGGGGCCTGGTGCTGGGGGTGAAGGATGTACCAGTTCCCACCCGAGAGGTGCCATTCCGGTGCTCAGAACATAATGTTGGAGAGGTGCCGGTGTGGTGTTAGTTCTGCGATTACCTTTATCATTCTGACAGTGCACCCTTTAGCTGAGGTGAAGCAAAGGGACCCACAGCGCGAAGGAGAATCCGTCCCCCAGTGAACCGAGCACCCTTCCCAGGCCCTGTGCACCTGAACGCATAGGCGCCCATCCATTACGGAGGAAGGTCACCCGCCTTTATCCACAGGTGTGATCAGGACACTGTTCCCAGCTGCTCAGCACCGAACTCCAGGTCCTGTTTGGAGGAATCATTCTGGTTAAAGGCAGAACAACAGCAAACAATGGCCTTTGAGCTTTGCATGTTATGAGCTCTTTCTTTCAGAGTCGCGCACGGGGTCCAGGCCCACTGCTCCACAGCCAGCCAGGTGTCTGTGGGGTCTGGTGTTTTCTGAATGCCAACATGTACCTAGACATCAGGAGCACAAAGCAGGTGGCTGGGGAACTTGAGACATGGAGGGCACCCATTAGGGCTCCAAGGTCCCCGCCAGTGCCAGTGCCGCCAGTGGGTACCTTTGTGCAGGGCTAGCCGTGAGGAATGGACATGCCTGTGGGGCAGACCCTAGGAGCAGACCTGAGATGAGGGCTGACCGAGTGTGTGTGTGTGTGACCTGAGAGGTGCAGGGGCGTCGGGGATGGGAGCTGGCTGGCGTGGGGAGTCACTAGTGCGGCGCTACCACAGCTGGAGTTTAACGCTCTCCAGCTGGCACCGGGAAGTGCCGTCAGATGGCTGCATTAGTGTTTTCCCGGACAAGGGGCCAGCGCCACTCTGCTGATGAGACATTGTTTGGGGACTTTCCCCAGTGGTGCCCAAGGGCAGCCTAGGATGCAGGGCTCACAGCAGCCTTCCCCAAGTGACAGGAGACAGGAGGCCCTGGGTCAACCTCTGCGCTGCTTTTTCTTCTGGGCTGCCCCGAATGGCAGTAGAACAGCTGGGAAAAGGGCTTCCCTCAAAGAGGCAGCTTTGAGAGACGGGCAGCATGAGGAATCGCTCTGTTCCCAACCTCGTAGTGTCCAGCTTCACTTTGCATGGGGGCAAGACTGGAAAGACAGGCAAGTCCTGCAGGAGACACATGACTCAGGTGCTTTTTGGTTTTGGTAGGACCGGGGATTGAACCCAGGCACTTTGCACTTCAATTCTTTTTATTTTGAGTTAGTCTTACTAGTTACTAAGTTGTTCAGGCTGGGCTCAACCTCATGATCCTCCTTCCTCAGACTCCCAGCATGCTGAGAGTCCAGGCCTGTGCCACCAAGCCTGGCTGCTGGGCCTTCTGAAGGCTGCTGAAGAGCAGCAGAAGTTAGCAGACCTCTCCTTGTCCTCTTGTTTCTGAAAGCCATGGATGCTTCCCTCCTGCACAGCCCATTTCTTTCCCGCCAGTGTGTTGACTGACCTTCCCCATCACAGCTGTTCTGGGCTCCCAGGTCACAGCAAGGACTGCACAGACAGGCTGTCCCCTTGGCATGCACAGCCACGCAGCAGAGTGGTGAGGAGTCGGTCAGAGCTGAGATGATGCAGCAGCTGCCACTCGGCCAGATGGGACGTTTATCTCGGGGGGGGGGGGGTTCTGGTCTCCCGGGGAGAACAGCTCTCGGAAGAGGGGACGTGAGGACAGCCAGGGCTTTTTGTCATTGATTTTTCCTCCAGAATCACCTGAGTTCCTCTTCAAGACACAATTGCTTCAGTTTTTAAACAAGTCTGACCAGAGCAGAGGAAAATAACTGATCAAGTGGCCTTTGGGACAGCAGCCATCTGAGAGCTCAGCATGGCTTGGCAGTTCGTATTTCCCAAAAGGCTTGAGCTGCATAAAGGTAGCTGTGGTATTTTGTAGTTGGTGTTGGCACTTGGCTCCATGTGAAGCCCTTAGCTATCAAGATGCCGGTAGTAAAGCCCCTTTTATGTCGCCTCTTTTTGTTGCAATGACTGTGATGTGACTTTGGCCCACCTGCCGTTGGGTTTTCCCATTGGTATTTCAGGCTTTTAAAGAATAATTTCTCCTGCCCTCAGCCGTCCCCTCAGATCACATGGGCTTCTGGAGTCCTGGGCATGTGCTCATGTTGTTTCTTTGCTTCTTTAAGTAGGAAGTTAAGTTTTTCAGTGTTTGTAAGGCAAGGGAAGTACAGTCCTGCCAAGTCTCACCATCCCCAGATGGCCAAGTGGCATTTGGGCAGCCGGTGTGGGCTCCCCTGGGCATTTGTGCTCCTCTCACCCTTGTCACGTCCCCGGGTCCTGAGGACACGTCTGTGGACCACTGAAGGCCCGGCTGCACCTCTGATCCATGTGGCTTGAACCTGGATCTGACATCAGCTGGTCGACCCACCTCACTGACCCAAGCTGGTCTCACTCCTCCATGCTGTGTAGAACCAGTTTTGCAATAAGCCCTTCCAACCTTGGTACAACTCATCAGGATGAATCCATACAGAGGGGACAATGGGGCAGGGGACATGCCTTACTATGTTTGTCCCACATATGAGTGGTGCTTTTACTCAAAGGATTTTATTCCACATGTGAGCTAAGTTCGGGAATGAGGATTCAACACTCCTCACACATAAAGTACTGATGGGCTTTGCCTGTGTGATTCTGCATTACACCCAGTGGCTACACATATTCAGGCCATATCCTGAGCTATATCTGTATATGATGGGGCTGCCCCACCAGATACACTTTGGAATCTGGCCAAGGAAGAGGTCCCTGTGGTTGCTACTGCCCCCTTGTCACTGCAGAACCTCACCTGAGAAGCGTAACCCAAGAAGGGCATAATTAATATCCTCCAAGTCTCTGGCATTAGATTGGGCAGCACTGGAACTATCGTGCATATTTTTCAGCACAGGTGGCCATAAATCAAGTGATACTGGCCAGAGATGTAGCTCAAGTGATACCGTACCTACCTTGGAAGTATAAGGGCCTGAGTTTGATCCCTGGTACTGCAAAATAATAACAATAATAATAATAATAATAATAATAATAATAATAATAATAATAAAAGTTAAAGTAAAAAAAAATCAAGCGATACAAAAGTTTTGTAATCCAGTCAGAAACAACTTTCCAAAGGGAAAATTCCAGAAATAAGTGATACAGAATGGGACATCTACTGGTAGCTGTTAAATCTACCTGGCCTTTTAGAGAGTGAAATTGAGAGGTTGGACCTGTCTGAGAGTCCTCGGCAATGTGTCACACAGGTTTAGACCCAGGCAATCTGCCTACTTGTCTCACCTGCCGGGCACCTCCTTCCTCTGCACCCAGCCCTTCTCATGGCACCTGGAGCCGATCTTGGGAACCACTACTGCTGATTCACTGGAACTTTCAAGACGTCACAGAATCTAGTGAGGCAGGAGAATGCCTGAAGCCCTCAGTCTACAGAAGGGAGCCCAACCAGGATAACTCAGGGTGTCATCTTTAATGTGCTCAACTGCAAAACTTCTTTCCATTCTTATTCATAGCCCATCTCCCCTAAGTTCACATGTGTATCTATGGAGCTGAAGAAAATTGCTTCCTGAATCCCTCCACTCTCCAGCCATGAGATCGTTGTTCCTGGCCAGCCTGCGCACTAGTCCCTCCTCTGCCACTTCTTGCCCCTGCCTCCCACAGCAGACCTGACCTTCCAGGTGCACCGGAGAGAGAGTTCGTGCTCTGGGACATGTGGATCGCCTCCTTGTCAAGGGAAACCTTCAGCAGCCCGGCCTGTAATATTCTGAGAATGCCTTAGACTCAAGATGAACTGTCTGTCCTTCCCTCACTTTTCGTTTGGCAGAGAAAAGGATTTGTGATGTCTCATATTTGAAATTAAAATGAAAACTTAATGAGAGTAATTAAACAGTAAAGTGGCAAAAGGATAAATAGCTTTGGTGGCTTGAGAAATTTAGTGTTCATTTTATGCTCTGTAGAAAGAGTAGATCCCACTGGAATTTCTAGCCAAGGTGGAGACACAGTGGCCATGAGGAGACTGCAGGGGTCCCGGAGGGGTAGCAGCTCGAGCGCACTGACCGCTGCCAGGACCAATCCCTGCTGCCCGAGCGTCCACTCTGGACATACGAGGGAAGTTAATGCAGGAGCTGAGGACAGCAGAGTAGCAGATTAAGCGCTCAGCTCCTGGGAGCCCATATTTTAAGTCCGTCCGTCCCAACCTCTCAGGCTTCAGATTCCCTCAGCAGGTTTAGACAGGGCAGATGCTCAGAGCCAGGTGGTGTCCCAATGCCGGAAACACAGAGGTGACCAAAGAGCACAGAGGACTCAATTTGAAAACATTTCACTGGCAGAAGAAATATAATGAACAATGGACAGAGCAAAACTTACTTCAGCCCTTTGCATAAAAGAACACCGTGATGTGAGAGAATGACGGTGAGGTCTAGGAAGGCATCTTGAGGACAGCTGGTGGCGTTTGCACTGAGGCAGGGCAGGTAGAGCCCCCAGGCAGAGGAATAGAGGAAGAGCCGTCCCAGCAGAAGGGTCACCTTGGGCACTGGGAAGAGCGAGCTTTCCAGAAAGTAATGAAATGCAAGATCACTTGAAACTCAGTCACCCACACTTCCCCGGGTCGAGCTGGTATGCATTGCCTGTTACTTTAAATGAGGTTTCATTGGAACTTAGACGTGCCCTCTTGTTACACAGACTTCCTCTGCTCACGGGACACGCTGTTGGAACTGGGACGCTGGGACAGAGGCTGTCTGTCCCAAAGCCAAAAGCATATCCTTCCTGCTTCTTTCCACAAAAGTTTGCAAATCCTTCTTTAGAGTTCAGTTTTGATAGTTTTAATAGGAAGCTCTCCGGGTGGTCTGAAGCAGGGGAGTCTGGTAAAATCTGGTGTTACTGTTAGAGGATATCTCGTGCTATTCCGTAGAAAAGCAAAGTAGGGTGAGAAGGGTGCTCCAGCGACCCTGGCTTGAGATGACGGCCGCTGGAGCCGGGGTGGCAACAAAGAAGAGGTCACGTGTGTCTTCACAGCAGCATGAAAATGAGAGATTGATGCACTTTGTGATATGGGTCATATGCTGATGTGCCTTTATGGAATTATAGTCATGCTGTAAACCTTAATAGGCTTATAAATTTTTCTCCGGTGTGAGCTGGAACCTGCCCTCAGCTTTCCCTTTCAGACATAAGCTTAAGGCCAAGGAACTCACACTGCTTCCCCTTGTCCCTAATTTTTAGCCCTCAGTGGCGTCCCTGCATCCACAGTGGCTGCCCAATAAATTCCATTCAGAGCAAATGGCCCCTCAAGGCAGAAATCCTAAATCACTATAATCTTCCCTTTTTATTCAATTTTTAAGTAAGCATTTATCTTTATTGGCAATTTGTTCATTCCTCCAACAAGTATCACCAGGTACCTGCTGAGTACGGGATGTGCTGCCGCTCAGCAAGGAGGGAGAGCAGGTGCACAAACCCAAAGACCCCAGGCTTTACAGCTTGCAGACCAGAGAGGAAGTTGCAGAAAAACAATTCCTGCATGTTGCGCTCACTGCTGCACAGGAAACAGCCACCAGGCTGCTGGACACGGGACACTGCACAGCAGGAGTGAGGGACATGAATGCTACCTGCCCAGGAGGCAACACAATTGAGTACACAGAGGTTCAAAGAGGTTGAGTCACTCTCCTGAGGTCACACAGCTAGTGGGTGATAAAGTTCCAGTTTGAACTCAGACATTTGTGAGTGACTCAAACTCCTGTTCCCTTTCATCTCACATGCCCTCATTTTACCCAAGATGATAGTACAGTGAAGCCTGGATCACCACCCAAAGCCCAGGGAGCATTTGCATGCCTCTAGCTGTGTGAGTGTGTGTGTGTGTGTGTGTGTGTGTATGTGTGTGTGTCTGTCTCTGTCTGTGAGTAGCATACAGGTGAGAGAAAGAGGGATGGAGGGCAGGAGATAGAGAGCAACGCCCACGTCTTCAGCCTGCGCCAGAGCTGGTCTGGCAGGTGGCTCTCCGAAGCCCCTCAGCAGTGGCGGCTCCCAGACAGCCAGATCCTCACTGGCTGTGACCTGGGAGCTGTGCGAGGAGAACCCAAGGATTCCTCAAGCCCACTGGGTCAGCACGATCGCAGTGTCCCTGGGTGAGATGCACAGCCTCAGGGACTCGGTGGGCAGCTCCGCCTGTGGCGCCCTGGCTTCCAGATGCCTGTCCCTTCTGGGACCGAGTTCAGAGCCGCCTCATCCGCTGATTCGGACCAACACTTCGGACTCACGGCACCTGGGATGCAGGGGGCGGCTTTAAACAGCCCTGAGTAACGTCTGGGGAGAGCACCTCCTACTCCATTCAGTGCAGGAGATGCAGTACACTTCCATAGGAAGAGGGCACATCACATCTCTTTCAAGTGCATGTTTTATAAAATATAGGTCATGAATTGAGTTTTCCAGTATCAAAGAAAAATTTTAATAGACTTACAGCTTTCTTACTTTAATTATGGCTTCAACTTTTTAAGCCATATACAGTACCCAAAGCTATTTTATTATTTAGGAGACTGGCTCTCTTTTTTCAAAGATATATGAAAAGTTGGGTTTGAAGATTTTTCATGTTTTGCCTTCTTGCTCTGATTTCCTGCTTTCGTGTGTGACTGCCTTTGCTGTGTTCCTGGGGTGTGACACATTGCTAACACGACGCCTTGCTCTTGTGAGGTAGGCAGGATTCTTGTTCCCAGTCAGGCTCTGCATCCTTAGGAAAGGTCTCCCCTCCGGGATGATGGGGGACCTTACCAGCTTTGTACCTTGGCCTCTCAAGCCCCTCAACCCCAACTTCTCAAGCCACTTTCCTACCTGCTCTTCTGTTTTTCTTCTAACTTCATCTCCTGTCTAGTGCATGCTAAAGCCATAAACCATAAGCAAGGGCAGAAGGGATGACTTGAATAGTAACACACACACACACACACACACACACGTGTAATTGAATTAACCAAGATTTCTTCTTTTTTTTTGAGACAGGGTCTCGCTTTGTAGTTCAGGCTGGCCCTGAGCTCACTATGTAGCCCAGGCAAGCCTCAAACTCAGCAATCCTCCTGTCTCTGCCTCCTGAGTGCTGGGATTACAGGCGTGAGCCACCACGCCCGGCACTTGTGTGTGATATTGATTGCTGGTGGGCATGACTCACCACGCCCAGCATTGTGTGTGGTTAATGGGGATCAAACTCAGGACCTTGCGCTTTGCGAGACAGGCGCCAGAACCACTGAGTTAAATCTCCAGCTCAACCAAGATTTCTTATGAGACCCATCCTTTAAAAATGTATGGGTTACCATGCATGGTGGTGTACACCTCTAATCCCAGTACTGCCGAGGCTGAGGCTGAGGCAGAGGCAGGAGAGTCACCTTGAATTTAAGGCCAGCCTGGGCTACATAATGAATTCAAGGCTAGCCTGAACTATGCAGTGAGACTCTATCTCAGAAAACAAAACTAAAGAAAATCCCACAAATATCTGGGTGAATTTTCTATCAGTGTGGGGAAGTATTTTGATGTGGACTCACTGGAACTTGGACCCAGTCAACTAAAAGAGGGCTAAGCCAAGAGATTGCTTCAGCTATTCAGAATCCACAAAGCAGTGGGGCAGATCTGCACAGTTCTTGGCCCCTAGTAAAACTTTGTGTTTTCCCCTAAAGGAGGTGTACACTGTAACAGGACCCTGCCACAGGAACTCTTATGCACAGCAGTCCCAAGAGACAGATGCTGGGGCCACCCCCATGCTTTCCCTTAAGAAGTAAAGCTTAATGAAGTTAGAAACAACTTGTCTAGGACAGCAGGAGCTTATATGTCCTTATCTATCCTACTGTCCTTTAGTAATAGAATATAATGCATTGCAGTAGCAATGTGGCCATCTAAAAACTGTACTGCTTAGCCTCCCTTGCAGCTAGATGTGACCATGTGATACATTACTGGCCAGTGAGCTACAAGCAGGGATGTGAGCTAGACTTCTGGGATGAATGCTGAAAGGAGCCAACTCAGCTGGTGTCCTTTTCCTTCCATCTCCCCCTTCCTCTCTCCTCTCTCTCTCCCTCTCCCTCTCCCTGCCCCTTTTACTCCCTAGGATAAGAATATGATAGCTAAACTGAAGCAGCCACCTTGCTTTATGAGATGTTCTAGAGAGTACAAACTATATCCTGGGAAAGTAGAATGGTAGAATGAAAGAAAGAGACTAGATTCTGCTGCCTGTAGAGTGCCAGCCCAGGACTGTCTCTCTATAGGATTATTTCACATGGGATGATAAGAAAACTCTGCCTTATTTAACTCACTGTTATAATAGATTCTCGGCACATGTACCCAAATCTAATAACAACTGACATATCCACAGCCATTGAGTCAGTAAGAATTATTGATCCAGATAATTAAGGATTGGCTTTTAAACCACCATGCTGTGCTGCCTGAGATATTCAACCCCTCTGTGTTCATTTCTTGCCATCAGTTATAGGATGATAATTAGAAAATTGAATCTTTATTGCAACAAAAATGGTCTTCATCCCCATTATCTTAAAGTGCTTTTCAGAGAGCATTCTGACTTCTCTTTGTCATTAGATATTTTTATTAGGTTAAAAACATACTCTGTGCCTTATAATGGAAATTTTCTCTGCATAGTTGTTGTGATTCTCTACTACTGCTGATCTTACTCCAGCACTGATGAGCTGAAAATACTCAGCAATGCATGCCATCTTGTGGCTGTCACTTAGGTCACTGGTGAGGCAGTGTAGGACACAACAGGGCTGCAGGAGGCTTTCAGAGAAGATTGATTTTTCTTGTCAGGGAGTCAAATGCATGTGCATTATGAGGACGAACTCTCAATTTGTTGAGAGGTGGGTGTGTCCCAATAGGGCATAGCACTAGATCTCTGCTCCCGTCTCCAAAGCCTGAATCCCAGTGTGTACCCACACCAGTCCCAAGACCTGACCATGTTGGATGAACCTCATATATGACAAGGACCGTGACTGAGCCCCAAAAGGTAACAGTGAGGGTAGTGAACAAGTGCACCTCCGGCTGTGAACACTCTGCCCAACGAAGTACTAGGGGTTCCAAAACAGAGTACCTCCTGGCTGCTAATCCCTCTCCTGTGGTTTGTTCAGTGGTGATGGGTTCCAGAGAGCCTCAGGGGCCAGAGGAGCACTGGAGATCTGCAGAGCTACCCTCCAGTCCTGCTCCTTTTCCTGTCAGCTGTTCCTCAGAGCCTGTTTCCTCTTAATGAATTGGTGAGAATCACGATTGAAATAACTTGTGTGAGATTGAAATAAGCAGATCAGAAATGATGCAATATAGAAATGTTAATAAAATCTCATTTGTGCACAAAATTAGAGACAATATGCTCTCCAAATTGTAAGCATTTGTCACGAATCACATTTCAAAGTGTCTGGAAGGGCACTTTCTCTCCCTCCCCCTTTCCTTTTTCTTTCTTACATAAAATATACATAAGTGAATATATGTGAGTTTTAATGAGACATAATTCATGAACCATACAATTTACCAGTTGATCCTCTTAAATGTATGATTCAATAGTTTTTAGTATATTTACAGAATCATGCAACTGTCACCACAATCCATCTTGAAACACTTTTCTCATCCCAGAAAACAATACTGTACCCATGAGAAGTCATTCTTCATTTCCCTCAAGGCTAATTGATGGTAGGAAACAACAGATCTGCTCTCTTTCTTATAGATTCGCCTGTCTGGGGATTTCATATACACAGAGTCACACAACGGCCAACTTTTGTACTGGGCCTCCTTCACCTTGGTGTGATGGTCAAGGTTCATCCGTGTGGAACATAGCATGTCCCCAAACCCCATCCTTCTCTGTTGTCAAAGTTAAAGTTCATTTTCAAAGTGAATTTTCTCTTGCCAGAGGAGATGACATTCTGGTTTGTAAGATGAATATGGACCACTCTTTGTCAAGATTAGTCTTGGATTATGCAAATTCTGAATTATTTGCAGTAGGAAGAACATGTCATCTACCTAGGTTGATGAAAATATGGATTAACATTTAAATACGAAAGTTTATTACGGTAAAAGAGACATGGTCCTTCAGTCCCCTCTTAATTTTCCTCCTTGCTTTGAACATATTTATTCCATTGTTCTTGCCACCCTCCGACTTGGTTCTTAGACACCATCTCGTGTGAATACCTTTATAAAACATTATCAAGACTGCTTCTGCCCAGCGCCAGCCAGTGGAAAGCCAGGCTGCATAGTCTGTCCTCATCTGCCTTGTTCACCAGTCTGATCGTGAGATGTCTGGCTCATCCCCAAAGTCAAGATAATAAAGAAAGGTCAGTGTTTTCAGTCAGTTCAGAACATCGAGGCAGCCATAACAGAGCAACTAAGGCTGGTCATGAAAGAGGACTTCCAGAACTGCTTCAGGAAGTAGCAAGAACAATGTGATAAGCTGGTCAAAATAAGGGGAAGGATTTTGAAGGGTATTAACATCAATGTGTCTTTTACTGTGATATTTTTTAAACTTAAACATTCACTGCATTTTTCCAAACATATTTCTTGAAGTGTACCTACACTCTGCTCACCTGACAGTTTTGCTCCTGGAAATAAGACAATATTTGTGTACAAAGGGCCCACTGGTTCCCTGAGGACTTGTACCTTCTCCCATTTTGATTCATTCTATTGTTTTCTACCTGGTCTATTTCTTGTCTATTTTCATATTCTTTCATTTTAAGAAATCCCCATCTGTACAATTCTGATTGATTAAATTTTAAAAATTACTCTTGAAGAGCCTCCTAAGGGACTCACTGAGTGTCTCTATTTGAAAATATCCAGTTTTCCACTGAAATACCATTTCAGGGAGCTCATCAATGGTTCAGGTTCACTAGCACTTCATAAATCTCCACCAACACCCACAAGTTCCTGAGGCATCCTGAGACCTGTCTCTGGGCCGACCCCAGTGCATTCTATCGCAGCAACGTTACAGCCGAGCGGGTTGGGCTCTGATGAAAGACAGCTTTTGAAAGCACCATCCTGCGATGTTCGTGGCCTTCTTGCAAAGAGATGTGCAGGGGAAAGGCCTTCAGTCCTCCTCCACCCTTCATCAACCTGCTTCACCCTGGGGGAGCACTTCAGTCATCTCTTCTCCCTCCACAAGCCATCAAGGCTGCTTCTTGGCAGAAAAGGCCTGGGATGGGTACTTTCAAACCAATCACCCCTTTTCACCCTCTCAGTGGTGCAGAGCACTGTGGTTTCCATGTTTTCATGGAGACTGTGGAAGCACAGAGAGTTAACACAGGTAATCTAGGAGGAGCCATGTAAGTTTGGATTGGTCTGACTTCACAGCCCATCTGCCTTCAAGGAGACCATACTTCCTCTGCCTGGGCCTGGTTAATTACATTTTAGTATGGCTCCTTGTCCTTCACAATGTGGCTTATTTAACTTATTCACTGGTTTCTAACAGAAGCATCCAGAGCCGTTCTCCAGCCAGTGCTGTGCATCTAAATGGAAGCATTTATTTTATTGCCTGTGGGAGATGCAGCAGGCGAGCAACAAAACCTGCAGTGTGGGCTTCCGCTGAGCAAAAGTACAAAGCTGCTCTGGGTGCTGCCCCTTCAGGAGGGTTTTCCCTCCTATCATGAGACTGTCCAGCCATGCCTGGTCCTAATTGCAACTTAAAGGGTAAGGCCAACTTACATTTAAATAAGGGCAAACATTATTGCCATGAATTTTCTAGAGTTAGAGAAGTGTAACCAAGAGATTAAATTCTCCTGTTAAGGTTTCAATCAGAAAGGCTTTGTGCTGCAGGTAACAAGATAGCAATTAGTCTGGCATCCCCATCTCAGCGGATTTCTCTTGTATCTGCACAAGTAGGTGGTAGGTGGCCGCCACTTATGCTTCGGTGACTCGACAGGTGACATTTCTGTGAATCTTTGAACTTTCCCATGTTGCTTTAAGACCAGCCAAAACTCTAGACATCAAATCTCTGTCTTGTTCAAGGAAGAAAGAAGAAAGGGCAATGTCTGTCAGTGCTTTCATTACGAATGTGGTCTCTACCTGTTCCCCAAGGGGCTTTCATTAGCAGTCCAGAGCAAAGCCTCATCTTGTCATTACCCATAATGACCACACAAGTCAAAAGTTAGTATTTATACACACATGCATCCATATGTTTAGGGTTATGTGCATGTGTTAATGTGTGTGTGCATGAATACATGGTGTGTGGGGAGGAGGATGTTGAGAACAGATCTGGGGTCAGCTGGGGCCTGATCCTCACTGTAGGTTAAGAGATCTTTACATGAAGAAGAAATGAACATTATCCAAGATTTTTATCATGAGTTTGAAAATTGGCAGGGTAGGGTATCACGGAGGTGGTTTCTTGGTTAAACAAATGAAAGAAACAAGATAAAACTGGTTTCTTTGCTGATGAAGTTCTGAGGTTTCTAAGATACGCAGCACCAGTGAATCTACCCTGACAGATTCACTGTGAGCGGGACATACAGGAAGCACAGGCACTAAGGATAATGTCTCTTACATCCTGAGTCCTGGGTCTTTACCAGCCACCAGGCAGGTACTTTCTCCTCCCCAGACCAGTGATGGGAGAGCGGAGAGCAAGACAGTATCACAGAGGGTCACCAGCATCTGACAGCAGTGACAGCCAACCTTCCAGAGCTTGCTATGATACAAACAGCCCCCTGTGGCACACATGCCATAGGTTCACCACCCCTGTAGTAGGCATGGGACTGACCACTGCACTTGCAGAAGGAGGAAACTGTGAGCAACTTGGGGATCTTCATATTAATCCTGTTGAATTTCCCTCCCTTCACATTCACTCCAGTTGAGCTGGGTGCCATCATGACACCAGTGCTCACAAAACAAAACACTTACTGAAAGTGTGAAAATATTATGTCATTAGCCCAAGAATATTAAAGGTTCATTTATTTGGCTTCTTTTTATGAGGACCACACATGTGTCCAAACCCCTGAAGAGAAAAAGACTCTCTAAGATCCTGCTGAAGACACAGCGCAAATGGAAGATGACAAACAAGGTCACTGCTGCTGGGTGTCATCGGACTGATGTAGCTGGGATTTGGGAACCCTACTAGTCCCTCTCCCTCCTATTAACATTTAGTAGCTGGCTTTGGTGTGGCTGTAATATGCAGCCTATGGAGCTATGGCTTTCACATATCTGTCACCTCATTTCTACCTTGCATTATGCCCAGGAGTTGATAAAGGAATTCTCATTTACAGATAACAACCTGAACCTGTGAGCAGGGAGCTCGCCTGAGTCCCACAACTCTCCCCAATCTCTTCCCTTAGACTCTGTGAATAAGTCCACATAAAACAGCTTGAGGGAGAAATTGCTCCAATCCCTGGGCCTGTAAGAGAGGTGGAGGCAGAACTGCAGTTACTTGAATAAGCTTAGAGGTCAATGCTTGCATTAGCCAGGCTGCTCCAGAAAAGAGAGATGGGGAGAGAAAGAGAGGCAGACAGAGACAGACAGATAGACAGACAGGCAGAGACAGAGACAGAGAGAACATCAGAGGGATTGGCTCACATAGTCTTGGAGACCAAGAAACCCCCAACTCTGCAGCTGGAGACCTGGGAAAGTTGAATTATTTTTTTCAGCCTGAGCCCAAGGCCAAGAACCAGGAGGCTGAGGGTGTGAGCCCCAGCCCGAGTCTATGGGCTCCAGACCAGAGGAGGCTTGCCTAGCATTTCAGGTCCACAGACTGGGAAAGATCCTCTTCCTTGCCTTTTCACCCCATTCGGGTCTCACACTGATTGCATGTGGCCCACACATTAAGGGGGGGGGGGGTCTTTTGCTTCACTCTACCTACAGATCCAGGTGTTAGTAACAGCCAGAGACTGCTTCAGAGATGTCCAGAAAGGTGGTGGGCTGCATGTCCAGTCCAGTTGACAAGAGTTCACCATCATATTGTCATAGCCAGAACTTTGGCCTTCCCGCCCTCTGTTGTTACTTCTCTGGTCACTTCACATAACAGAGGAAGCCCTGCCGGTGCCATGAAGGTGAACAGCAGACGTTAGAATTGGAAAATTAAACCAGTGTATCCAGGTAGACTCAAATCATTATCCAAGCCCTTAAAAGCAGAAGTACATAATTCACTGTTTGTAATTATAGTCATCCTGGTAGACACAGATCTCAAAGCACATACCTTGTGTCTATCTAAAGTTCACACTCTGAAGAAAACCCCATTCCCTCCCTCCCTCTCTTCCTCCCTCTCCAGCCACCCTGGTAACCGTCATTCTGCTGTCTGCCTCTGTATTTCAACTTTATTAGGCTGATAGAGAAGTGAGATCACCAGCATTGGTCTCTCTGTGCCTGGCTTGTTTCACTCATCACAATGTCCTCCACCTTCACCCATGCAATCGCACATGACAGGATTTCTCAGATGATGGATATGTTAATTAGCTTGATTTAATCACACCACATTGTATACACATATCAACACTTCGCATTGTACTGGCAAAATGTACACAATTATGACTGGTTAATCAACACAAAATGAAAAAGCAAAAAAAAAAAAAAGCCAAGAAAAAAATGGAGTTAAGCAAAGAAAAGCAAGAGAGAGCAGAGGCGAGGAGATAAGGTGGGTTCTTTCTGAGTGTCCATTACGCCAATATCTTGAATGAGCTAAGACGAGGATTTTCCCAAGCACCTCCAGTAAGGAACACTATTCCCCCAGCACCTCAGTTTTGGCCTTTTGAGGCCCTAAAACCAGCTGAGTCCACAAAGCCCAGATGTTTAGCCCACCAGCCTGTTGTGGTTTGAAGCTGCTCAGTGCATGGGAATTTGTGACAATAGCAATAGAAAACTAGCAGAGCATGTGCTTTACATTATCCTTTCTACACCCCAGCAATGACTAAAACTACTTTCCATGACCAGAGAGCAGGAAACTGAAAACATAAACTCATAAACTAACAACTAGCAAAAGTCAAATTCCAAATAAATTACCAAACATTCCCAATAACAACATAACTCCTCAAATGGCATCCTAAGCAACCTCAGATATGTGTTTATCAACAAGTCCTAAGGAAGGTCCTATTATCTTGAATACCTTTGATTTCCAGGTGACCCCAAAACTCTCTCTCTTTTTTTTTTTTTTTTTTTTGAGACAGGGTCTCGCTTTGTAGTTAGTTCAGGCTGACTCTGAGCTCACTATGTAGTCCAGGTAAGCCTCGAACTCAGCAATCCTCCTGTCTCTGCCTCCTGAGGGCTGGGATTACAGGCGTGAGCCAACATGCCCAGCACTGTGGTATGTGGCATTGATTGCTGGTGGGCGTGAGTCTCCACGCCCAGCATTGTATGTGGTTACTGGGGATCAAATTCAGGACCTTGCACTTGCAGGCAGGTGCCAGAACCACTGTGCTAACCCTCCGCCCCCCCCCCAAACTCTTTTGAGGAACTCAACCTGGCTCTTTCAGAAGTCCTATTGCTGCTTGCCACAGTCACCTTGATTTCCTAGAGGACCCCCTTCCCCAGATGCTGCAGCTGGAAGTGCAAATAGCAGCCCTGAAGGAACAAGCTCATCCCCATGCTGGCAAAAACTGCTGTCACTGACAGAGTTCAGCAGGAGAGTGTGGGCTTGGAGGTGCTGCAGTGGGCAGCTACAGTCTGTACAGCTTCCCAGGTTCCCCTGGGGATTCTGCCAGTGCACAGAGGGCACATGTTGGAAAGGACCCTCTTAAGCAAAGCAAGGACAGCAGGGAGGACACCCCAGACACAGGTTCCCCACACACTAAGCGAATGCTTTACCTGGATTAGCACAAGCCGGTGGGAGTCATATTGCTCACACTTGCAAGGGCACACTTCACTCCTACTGCCTTTCTTCTCTTTTCTTTTTTCTTTCAGTGTATAGCAGGTTTATTGCAGTGTAACCTACATGCTCTCTGATTTGCCCATTCAAAGTGCACAGTGTGAGGCTTTGGGAGTATTTGTTAGGTCTCACGGTTGACACCACAGTCCATTTAGGACCATTTCATCTTCTCTGAGATAATGCTGTGTGCTCATCACTCCTCACTTCCGCCCTGAGGGCTCCCACCCAACTCATCCAGGCCGAGAACCACCCAGCCACCTACCTCCTCTCCATTTCTTGAATTTGTCTGTGGGGACGTTTCCTGTGGATGAAAGCAAACGATACAGGACCTTCACATCCAGTTTTATTTTCACTGTGCATGATGCTCTTAAGGCTCATTATTGTTGTAGCATCTATCAATACTTCATTCCCTTCTAGTACTTACTAATATCCCATTATATGAACTTTGTATTCCATCTACCTTTTCATAGAATCTCAGGGTGGTCGTACTTTCGAAGGGCTATAATGAATGGTGCTGCTCTGAGCATTCATATGTGAGCTATTAGGCAAACTTTGCATTTCTCTGGAGTGAAATGCACCTGAGAATGAGTCATCAGGAAACTCTACGGCAACCTTTTGAGAAACTTTGGAACTATTTTCCAGAGCAGCTGTACCATTTTATATTTCCATCAACAATGCATGAGGTTTCTGATTTCTCCACTCTTCAGCAACACATATTCCCTGTCTTTTATTTCAGCCACCTTCCTTTGTGTAAAGTAGTATCTCAGTGTGGTTTTGACTTCTATTTCTTTTTCAAAATTGCCTTGACTATTTTGAGTTCTTTCTTGTTTCTGTATGAATTTTAGAATCAACGTGTCATTTCTGTAATGAATTATGTAAAAGGTAAGAGGGATTTTGATAAACATTGTATTGAATTTCTCTGTAGACCAATTTGAAAAATATTGCTGTCTAACATTATTAAGTCTTTCAATCCATGAACATAGGACACAGAACTCCCTAATTTCCTTTGACAGTATTTTGTAGTTTACATAGACAAGTCTTGCATTTATTCTGTTAAAATTACTCTTAAACATTATTACTCAATGCTGATGCTATTATAAATTGAATTATTCTTAATTTCATTTTGGATCATCTATTGCTATTGTATAGCACCTAATTTTCATAGTGTTGATCTTGCACACTGCTAACTTACTGAAAACCTTCCTTTAATATAAGCATTATTATGCTTTTGCAAGGTCAGTGACTCCATACCTGAGCCACTTCCTATTTCCTATGCCTCATAATTCTACAAATATCAGTGCATAAGACAAATATGAAGCAAATGCATTGCATAGTTATGAATTATTATCCCAGATCTTCATTCTTTTTGTCTCCCCTACATGTTTACTAATTGTGGACATAACTTAATTGCTTTTTCTAATATAAGGGTTAGCACATGTCTTCTATTCCTTAACCTTCTTCTGTTCCTGAACCCTCACTGAAATGTTCACCATTCCTTCTTGTTATCTTTTCTCCTAAACTTTTGAAAAGGTGCTCATTTCCTAACTGTGGTGCCACTTTTTGTCCTGAATGTGTCATCATTATCATCTACAATACTCACAGAAGCACAAAGGCCTAGACCCATCTCTTCCTTTTCAAGGTGACCAGAGACTCACTTCTGGCCTGGACAACCCTCCCCTCCTCTTCCTGTGACCCGGCCATCATCCACTCTCCAGAGTCAATAGCCATACCTCATGTGTGCATCCTGAGTGTGCGTCTGTGCCACACACATCACACCTGTGGTGAAACCAGAGTCCAAGTGATCACTGGGCTGCACTACCTGGCTCCCCTGCAGCTGGTCTTGCTCTTTCCTTGAGACCACAGCAGAGGCTGCCTGAAATGCCAGCCCTCTTACCTGTATTTCTTTGCAAAGCCAAAGTCTCTATCCATCTCGGAGAATATATGTTCTTCTTCCTTCTCCATTTCCTGGATTATTAATTTTGTCTTCTTTTGAGTCTCCCTTTATTTGGAACTTTAATTCTGCACTCTCTCGACTCTCCCTTGGCCTTTCCCCTTAGATGGCACCCTTTTCTTCCCTGTCTTTTGTCATGTGCTTCATTCTCTCCCTTCAGTGGAAGGCCACACCCAGGCCTCTGAGTCCTAAGCAGAGAAGCCACCCACCCCACCTTCTTTCCCTGCATGCTGCCTCCTGTATTCCTTCTTTTTTGACACAACAATACTTTCTGAAACTACAGTTTCCTCATGTAAGCCATGTGTATGTCTGCTGACATAAAAGATAATTGCAGGTGATGTACCAATGAACTTTTATTACTTTAATAGCTATTTACTTTGATACATAACTAAGAAATGTCTAGTACATCATTCCCATAATTTTACTCATACCATTTCTTAGAAAAGGGTTGAAATCTTAAAGTCAGTTTAAAATACAGTGGAAATGAATGAATTGCCAGAACCGTCATGGGAACAACTGAGTGAGGGGACCTCCACATGGTACAAGATGCAGGACTTTACATGCAGCGGGTTTCAGGCTGGTCAGTGCTGCACAAGCCCCTGCTAGGTGGTCCTGGGAGAGTTGATTTCTTGCAGCCTGCACTGCAGGACTCCTCGTTCCCTGGGTCTGCTTAGGACCCTGCTGCAGAAGCCCACTGGTTGCTCAGGATGGCAGGGCAGGTGGGTTGGGCTGTCTGCTGGTAGTTCAGTCTCGCTCTGAGCACTTAGGGCACACTTGCTCCATCACATGCTGTCTCTGCCATCCGCAGTGCTTGAGCGCTCACTGTGAGCAGGCTCATAGGGCTCTAGCACATGCAGCTCACTCCCGATGCTTTTGCAACAGCCTCTAAGGGAGGTTCACAGTGACCCCCACTAGCAAGAGACACTGAGTCCAGGAAGATGAACTGCTTTCCCCAAGATCACTGTGCTATAGAAAGGTGAACCCAAGGTTCAAATCTAAGGAGTCTGGTTTCAGAGTTGCCCTTTTTTTTTATACCACTATGCAGTGTATCTCAAGTTGGGAAGGTGCTAACTCTGCATGTGGTGGCACCTGGCGTGAGGACTCTTCTTTCCTTTTGGAATTCTTTCCCCTAACCCAGTGTAAGAAACATTTATGCAGAATCTTTCGTGGGTCCGGTCTCTGCTAGTCTCAGAAAGTGCAAATTGGTCCTCACCTCCGCTCTCCATAGAGAAATGTGCATCGGTATAAAGGACCAGATGAGGAATGGGTACCATTAAACTGTTAAGCTGTCAAAACAGAGAGGGATCCTTTTTCAGTATGAATGTGGATATAACAAACCAAGCAATGGATATGTCACAGAGTCAAGTGGAGTCTTCATAGAAGAGAAACACAATGAAGTGTAACTATCAATTTTCCTAATTTGCCATTGACATGTCAATAGAATTGATCATCTTTGTTATTAATGATAAAGTTGGCTTGGAAAATTTTCCACAGTCAGAGCTTGGAAACTTCCGTGAGATTGAGAAAATGTTTGAAAAACAGTGTTACAAGTGTTCGCTGTGTGTATCAGCAGCCCAGCAAAAAACAGATGGCACTTTGAATAAGGACTATCATAGGAGGCCCTATTTACAGAGGGGTTGCAGAGAAGAGGGTGTTACCTGCAGGGTCAGAACAGGGCTGCTGCGACCCTGGACCTGGGAAGGAGGGGCAGCCCCGAGGACAGCGCTGGTGGAAACTAGCAGCCCAGGGCAGCACGGGAGGGAAGGGCCAGGTATACAGCACCCTGACCTGGCCTCATGCAGCCTCCATTGTGTCTAACTCCAACAGGAAGTCAAATGGATTCCATGACCCCTCAGGACAGCTTTCCCAGACAAAAAGGAGGACAGGAAGGTGGCACAGGCTTCCTGAAGGGTCAAACTAAAGATGATCCACACTCACTGTGTGTTTTCTTGCCCCTGCTTATTACTACTTTTTAAAGCAAAGACTCCATCTATGTGATTCAGATGCAGAAAAAGTAAAGATCTACTCTAGCACTTTGACCTACAAATAGTGAGATTTTGGAAAATGGATTAGTGTGCTCCAGGCATATTTAAATACTATACTTAATTTTTTTTTCCATTTGACTACTGTAAAGGAAAAATAATGTGACCCTCAAAAAGATGCCAAATTGTGTTTTATTGGCTTCTAAATTCTTTTTTTTAATTGAATTCTTTATAGGTACATTTTATACCCATATCCCTACTCACTCTTCAACCCCCCACCTCCTATAAACATATGCTTTCTTTTTCTTTTCAAATCATATTTATTCTTTCCCCTCATTATTTTCCCCTACCACATTCCCTTTGAATATTTCCTATTTCACAAAATCTATCATACATTCTAGAACTCATTTACATCTACAGGTTCTCATACCAGAGAACAAATATGGTATTCACATATCTGTGACCTATTTATTTCACTTATTAATGTGTCCTCAAGGTATGTCCAATCTTAGAAACAACCCAGATGCCCATCAACTGGAGACTGGATGAGATGTAGGTTTTTTTAATATATAAAATGGAGTATTACTCTCTCATAAAGAATGACAAGTTTGAATCGTTTTTT